>JAQMYJ010000007.1:26309681-26339702 GCA_030014305.1 Clarias laeviceps
AGCTTACGGATATGTTGCTATGACAGCAAATGCGAGATGGCATCGAAGAACGAAACAATCCAAGATCAGGACAAATCCCCAACAATCAAATCCAGCTAACTGAGTTAGCGACGAACGAGGAACGTACCCCTGGTTTAGTCATCAGATGGTTGGCAGGTCAAGTAAGATCTCCACCAAACTGTGATTGTCAGGGTCTTAACTTTGTCTGCTCCAGGAGTGCTGTATCCTGGCTGGGAATGTGCTCTGACCCTACCATCTAAGCTGGGAGATGAGGGGTATCAAAAATGTTCAAGATTAGCTCTGTTTACAAGCTCTGTTGTTTTTGGCATATGTCCTCCTCCGTCAGATGCCCTAAAACCTGGCAGTAGAATTGGCTATTGACGGCCTCTGGGGACGAACTGTCGAAAAAGAAGATGAGCATGCATTTGGTCAAGCTGCGGACCTGCCTCGCCTTTTTCAGCCGCTAAGATGATGAGCTCTTAGACTGTTACGTCATCTAAGGGTTGTACCTGTACACCCACGTTTGGTCACTTCACATTCGCTCTTTGTTCTAACTTGCTGTCTATGATGAAATCGCAGACGTGGTAACGCACATGGTCAGAATAGCACCAGTTGCACAACTCCCGATGAACACAGGATGATGTCTTTTGGCACACTGACTTCTGAAAGTTGGTGCTCCCAGTGACTGTGCGTGCAGTCTTGTGCTGCCATCTGTTGGCATCTTACAAATTTAACCTCGAAACTGTTTCATACCCCCTCGTATGTGAAATAGGAATTTCCCTTTGCAGATGTAAAAAGGACCTTTCTCTTTCAAGTCAGCTACTCTCAATAAGGTCCTCTGAGACTTACAGTAGGTGTCAGGGTCGTGGCTCTTGGGTTTAAGAGACGGATCCAGATGCTGGTGTAGAAGCAGAACATGAGTGGCTTTTGATCGAGATCCGTAGAAGTGTGGCCATGAATCAGTCGGCGTTGGGACTGTGCCAAGATCGTGGTGCTGAGTCGTAATTAAGGAGAAGAGCACACAGGGTCAGAGTCATGAATTCCGTCAGTGTGGTGTAATGCCGAGACGTGCAGACGAGCCGTAGTTGAGAGAGCGCGCGAGCGTGGGTCAGAGCCGTGAAATCTGTGAGCATAGTGTCAATGCAGAGACTTAGAGGACAATTTATGATGTGTCGTAGCTGGGACATGTGGAAGGTGGGGTGAATGCATCGCATTGACGAGGGAAGTAAAAGTCGGACAGCGCACGGGTTGATTATCTTGGTTACTGTAATGGGGCCGATGAAACGAGGAGAGAGCTTGCATGAAAGTATCTTTAGGGGGATGTCTCTGGTGGTGAGCATGAGCATGTACCCTACGTGATACCTGGGGTCTTGGAGTGATGGCGGTCCGCCTGTCTCTTTGTATGAGGCAACAGCTCATAACAGAGTTCGTCTTGCTCGTAGCCATGTCTGTTTACAGTGGCAGACAAATCGTTGGGCTGAAGGAACCTCCGCCTCTAATTCTTGGGCTGGGAAGAGCGGAGGTTGGTAGCTTAAGCAAAACTGAAATGGGAACAATCCCGTTGAGGCAGAGGGTAAGGAGTTGTGGGCGTATTCAACCCAAGGGAAGAATTTGCTCCAGGTGGTCGAGTCTCGTGTAGTCATGCAGCAGAGGGAAACCTCTAGTGCTTGGTTCATTTGCTCGGTTTGTCCATTAGACTGAGGATGGAAACCAGACGATAGGCTGGAAGTAGCCCAGATGAGCTTGCAGAACACGCCCCAAAAACGAGAGGTGAACTGAGGACCCTGATCCGAAACGACGTCTGTTGGAAGACCATAAAGTCGAAATTCATGGAGGATTAGTTGCTCCGTGGTCTCCTTGGCGGAGGGCAGCTTAGGAAGGGGAACGAGACTCACCGATTTAGAAAAGCGGTCGACTATGGACATAATGCAGGTGTTGCTATCAGATGGGGGTAGGCCAGTGACAAAGTCAATGGAGATATGGGACCAAGGACGGCGAGACACCGGCAGGAATCTGAGGAGGCCGGCCGATGGTTGGTTGTCAACCTTAGAATGGCCATGAACCTGGAAACATCCCTTCCTAACGTAGACCACCAGAATCGTTGTTGCACAATAAAGCGGGTCCGCGCAGCACCTGGGGGGCAAGATAACCTGGAGCCGTGGGCCCATTCCAAGACCTGTGAGTGTAGATGAGAGGGGACAAAGAGGCGATTTGGGGGAACATTACTTGGTCCGAGCTCTTGGGTCAGGGCCTGCTGAACCTTGGTCTCAATGTCTAACCTCAAGGCTGCGATAAGACAATGGGATGGCAGAATGGTGTTGCATGGCGTAGGGTCCTGTGAGGAGGGCAACTGGCGTGAGAGGCCATCGGGCTTGGTATTCTTTGAAACTGGCCGATAGGACAGGACAAAGTTAAACCGAGAAAAGAATAATGACCACCGAGCTTGACATGCATTGAGTATCTTGGCGGTGCGCAGATACTCAAGATTTCTATGGTCGGTCCATACTAAGAACGCATACTCTGTTCCCTCCAGCCAATGTCTCCACTCCTCCAGAGCCAGCTTGCCAAGAGCTCTTGGTCTCCTACGTCGTAGTTCCTCTCGGCTGAAGATAGGTGACGGGAGTAGAAAGCGCAGGGGTGCATCTTGTTGTCCTGGGCGGACCTTTGGGAGAGAATGCCCCTGACACCGGTATTGGAGGCGTCGACTTCCACCACGTACTGGTAAGACGGGTCAGGGCTAATGAGGATGGGAACGGAGGTAAACCTCTTCTTAAGGTCGGCGAAAGCCTTATCCGCCTCTGCGTTCCAACAGAATTGGGTCTTAGAGGAGGTCAGGGAGGTGAGGGGGCGGCGACAGAGCTGTATCCCTGGATAAAGCGATGGTAGAAGTTAGCGAAACCCAGGAATCACTGTAGATCTTGTCCCGTGGTTGGAGTGGGCCAGTCAGAGACTGCCTGGACCTTGGCTGGTTCTATCTCAAGCCTGGAAGGGAAAATGACAAAGTCCAGAAACGGGGTGGAGGATGTGTGGAACTCGCACTTCTCTGCCTTGACATAGAGATTGTTCTCTAAGAGCCTCCATAGAACCTGACGAACGTGATGCCGGTGCTCCTCCAGGCCTTGAGAAAAAATAAAAATATAGTCCAAGTAAACAAACACCAATGAATTAAGGAAATCACAGAGGACGTCATTAATGAGGGATTGGAAGACAGCGGGGCCGTTGGTCAGACCAAAAGGGACCACAAAATACTCGTAATGCCCCGTAGAGATGGTAAGCATTTCGTAGATCTAGCTTCGTGAAGGTATCGGCTACCTGGAGCAGTTCAAAGGTGGTGGCCATGAGTGGAAATGGGTAGCGGTTCCTAACGGTGATCTCGTTGAGCCCTTTTTTCTTCAAAAAGAATAATTCTGCCCCCGCAGGAGAGAAGGACGGATGGATGATTCCTGCAGCGAGGGCTTCTGTGATGTATGTGTTCATGACTTCTCTCTCTTGGTGGGTTAAGGAGTATAGTCGACCTTTTGGTGGGGAAGTGCCTGGAAGGAGGTCGATAGGACAATCATAAGGCTGATGTGGTCTTGAGATCGTGGTACTCAGTGGGAACATTGGGGATATCCAGGAAATCCTCGGACTTGGCTGGAGTGGGGAGTGAGTGAAGCGCAGAGCGAAGGCATGATGTGGCACAAGAGGGGTTCCAACCTGTGATGACAAGCTTGGTCCAGTCAATCTGGGGGCCATGGAGAGCTAATCAGGGGAGACCGAGGACCAAGGCGACATGTGATTTATTTATAACAAAGAAACAAATCTCCTCAGAATGATTGCCCGATGACCTTAGAGTAAGTGGAAGAGTTTTGTGTGTGATAGCCAGAAGAGGACTCCCATCTGGGGCCTGGACTGCCAGCTGAGTGTCCAGAGATGTGCAAGGGATTCTGAAAATCCTGACCGTAGCGGCGCTGATCAGGTTCCGGTCAGAGCCGGAGTCAACGAGAGCTTGAATAGGGTGATAATAATTAGCATTACGGAAAGGTAATGCTAGAGCTCCCAGCCTGACTAGAGGGCGCCTCCTTTTACCGTTCAGTTCTTGAGCAACAGGCCCTCTCCAGGCGGCAGTGGCGGCTCTTATCCTCGGAGATGCGGGTCTTGCCCAGCTGCATGGGTTCCTCCTGATAGCTCGTAGACGGAGGAGAGGACGGGCAGGGTGTCCTGGGAGAAGGCGATCTCCTAGCGGGGGGTGACCTCCGGGTCGGTCGTCTAGAATGAAGACATGAGTCAATCCATCCTGCAAGATCCATGAGTTTGTGGAGGTCAGAGGGAAGCTCCCGAGAGATTAGTTCATCCTTGAGTGTCTCTGATAGCCCTTCCAGGAAAACATCCGCTAGGGCTCTGTTATTCCACCCATTCGAGGCGGCTAAGGTCCGAAACTCGATGGTGTAGTCATATGCGGAGCGTGATCCTTGACGAAGGCGCAGTAGTTTGGTTCCGGCCTCCCTGCCGACATGAGATCGGTCAAAGACCCTCCTCATCTCTCCAGAAAAGTCTTCAAAACTCTTGCAACATGGGGCATGGTGGAGGCTTGAGCTGTAGGTGCCTGGAGGCGCTGCATCAGGGCAGTGACATCAGCGAGTGTCTGCCTGGTGGTGACGAGTTCCTCCTGGTACTTTCCATGGAGAGCGCTTTGATTCTCCAGCGCCTGTCTCATCCTGTCCAATCCTGCTGGATCCATAGTGTGGCCAGATTATTCTGTCAGGGGCGTGACTCTTGGGTTTAAGAGATGGATCCAGATGCAGGTGTAGAAGCAGTAGAAGCGGGACATGAAGATGATCTGTAGTCAAGAGAGTGCGAGCATTGGGTCGAAGGCCATGAAATCCGTCAGCAAAGCAAACAATCCGAGTCGAGAAGCAAAAGAGGAAAATGAGAAACGAGAAAAGATTGGCAACGTGAAAACAATCAAAATAAATACAAGAGAATTGGGTTATGGCACTCAATAATCTGGCGAAGAGATAGCATGCTGCGCCTCCTTTTAATCAGAGGGAAATCAGCGCCGGATAAGAAACCGGTGTTTAGAAGTGGCGGTCCGAGGCATGGGAGGTGACATGACAGCGTGGGAAAACAAGCCCACGTGGTGAAGAGCATGACAGCATGGGAATGGAAATGTCAAAAAGCGGAAGCAGTCTTTGATCAGTGCGAGAGCGCTGAGAGCGTGACAGTAGGACTCTATTCAAGGTTTAGGTGCTTACTTTTAGAACTTAAAAAGTTTGGAAATATTTTTAAATATTACAATTTATGTCCAGATTTTCCTTCACAATCCGGACAAGTCCAGACATTCTCAATCTCATTCACCCACCTATTAAACTTGATCTTTTTTCCTGTTAGGCCTTTTTACTTGTATTTTTCCATTCACCACCAATTGTTCCAAATGGTTTTGGCATTATCCAGCCTACATTTTATAGCCAATGGGTTGTGGACACCTGACCATCACACCTACTGTACAGTATATGTGCATGTTGAACATCCGATTCTGGACTCCTTGATGTTATAATAACCTTCACTATTCTGGTAAGGTTTTCCACTAGAGTTTTTTTTCCAGCCACAAGAGCATTAGTGATGTTAAGCATTGATGTCAGATGATAATACCTGATTCGAGTTCATTCCAAAGGTCTTCTGTATGAATTGAGCACTTATTTTTCACAAATATATTTTTTCTATAGAAAATACTATTCATAAATAAAGGGTTTTCTTATAAGAGTTTTTTTTTTTATTCCAAAAATATATATTTTAGTTGTTGTGGAAAATTTTAATACTACTTTGTATTGAAAAGGTGCCAATACATCTGAAGTGAACTGTATGTATCCCCAGCTATGAGACTCCCAAACCAAACCTCAAGGGTGTTTTGTTCCTTCTCTGAGCCAGTGGTCTGAGAACGAAAGCTTTCCCAGAGCAGAACTACGAGGACACGCCGCACCACCCAAGCAGGACATTTCATGGCAGCACATGAGCCATCCATCACAAGCCTGATGAAAATATTACACACTGTCTGACGTGTTCGTGTCCGTGAAAGCTCGGAGTGACGACACTGTGCAGGCCACATTACAAAAGCTGAGTAATATGGGAAATGACCGGTGGCCTTTTCATTCTGTAATGATCTTAATCAGCCGTAAAAAGTAGCGAGAAACTTCCTGTGATAAAATGGGACATTTCCCATGAGTCACCGGGTTCACGACACCTTGTGATACAAACTGTGATGTTTCTCAGGCTAGGCTTGTTTATTCTTTCTACGATAATGCATTAAAAAAAAAAAAGCAATGTAGAAAAACAATAAAGTGTAATGGACATGATGATAAAGCACTTTTTGAAAATGGCAAGAACACTGCAGGAAGCAAAACAAAATTACAGATGTGGAAAATACCAGAATTTTAAAATATGATCTGATGGTAATGTTGCAGTCGCATGTACACGAATGTGATTAATGAGTCGTTGGGAAATCACAGATGGTTTGGCCTGCAGTGGAGTCCCTGATTTCAGTGAAGTGTTTTGATTTCGTGATTAATTTTTACGTTTAATCTGCTGTATATTACAGGATTAGTGCTGGCTACACGAAAGAGCCATTACATAACATCACTTAGTCACCTCTATTAAGGACATGTTTATTTGACTTTTTATTCTATAAGACAGAGGTTTTTAACTGGTGGGGGGCATGTTGTCTCAGAGTGAGGTCCTGTGGAGCTTGATTGTTTTTGTTAAAGCGATGAAAATTCCCAAACAACATTATCAAGATTAATATAGTGTATTAAGTGGACCAAGAACTAAAAGTCAACTCAGACACAATGTGTCCTACCGGTGCTGTAATTCAGGGACAGAAAACTCTAGTACTCCAAAAAAAATTGAAATCTTGGTTAGAATGCAAATCAGACTAAGAAGGGTCTGTGGAATTTACACTGCCCGGCCAAAAAAGAAAAAGTCACCACCTGGAATTAATTAAGCAAATAGTTCAGAGCCTTCTATTGGGTAATTATTGCAGTGATTAATATGGTTCAGCTGGCAACAAGTTGTTTAACCCTTACTGATTTTTAGACATTTCATAGTTATTTTGGTTTATTTTTAACCTTTGCGATTTGATTAGTAAACAGATGACATGGCTTGTTATTTACAACAAACATTGACCTCATACATTATGTGACTGTTGGCATACCTGACTGAGAGTTTTCTCTCTCTTCTGGCTTCTGGACCAGTCTGAACCACATCCTGGTGCCCCACTTCAGGTTATAGATCTCGCCGCATGGAGGTGATGGCTTGTGACTATAGTCGCTAAATCGTATATAGAACTGAAATTTCCATGAACAGTTTGGTACCAGATTCTCCAACAACGAAGGTGGACATTATACTGTATTTATCGTTCAGTCACATAGCACTTGAACACCTGTTTTTCATTCAAAACAGTATTATGAGCTGTTCCTAGACAAAGCGGGACATCGCTCCGAGTGTAAATCAGAGCAGGGTAATCCTCCACATATATCTTCACATATATCCTTCTATGTGATGGAAGGCATTTTCAAAAACATTTTACCCTGCACTGTCTGAAGTCAGCTGGAAAATATTAGTTAATTTAACAGGTCAGACTGTAAAACAGGGTTGGATTTGTTTACATTTAGGCAGATGCTCTGGGCCAGTGCTTTGAAGTTTCCAGATCCTTAGGCTGGATTACTAGGTTACAGTACTAACTAGAAGTATCAGTCAAACTCTGTTGGGACATTTTGGGGTTTTTTTTGGGTAGTGGTAATAGTTAACCCAAATACCTAAGAAATAAATAGTCACTTAGAGATTGCCAGTGACTCGGCTGTACAGACATCTAGAGGAAGTTTATTCCACCACCTAGGACAGAAAATGATGCATGTCTAGATGCATGTCTTCCTTGATGCATGTCTCCATCCTGGTAAAGAATGCCCATTAGCAGACTTTAAACTTCTCTGTAAGGTGGTAAGGAACCATTGAGACTGCACTGTTGGGTGGATGGGAAGCATCACATTCTGATGTGGGAACAGCACTTAACAGGATAATCAGGCTGTCCAGAGGGTGATGTGATCAGCTGAGTGCATTATCCCTGACTTGCAGTCTATCTACAGCATGCAGTACTGCATCAAGGGCAGGAAGATAGTAAAGAGCCTCAGCCATCTCAACAATGGACTTTTCTTTCTGGTTCAGTCTCTCTGTTTAGGCAACTGTGAATAGAAAAAAGCACTTACTGATGATTAATGAATGAATGGCGTAGTGTATATTCACTTTTACTGTACAATGCTTCAGTACTTCACACATTATTCAGTCTGTTCTGTAGTCCCTCCATCGAGCTCTAAGATCATCTTCATCAAGATCATCCCTGGCTGACTAAGGCAATAAAGTCTGTTTTTTTTGCTTTGATTTGTTTTTCTTTTTTTTACAATATTATGCTTTCGAGCCAAACAACATTCCAGGCCCCTAAGAAGGAAGTTAAGTCTGAATCAGAGCGTAGATTAGAATGTACGTCCACTGGTAAGGGTCACTGTGCCCTCGTCAGCTGCGCTCTGTTCCCAGCAGCAAAGTCCGTCAGCAAGGACGAATTAAAAAAAAAAAAAAAAAAAACTCTTACTATGTGTTTACTATGACTAACTGATTTCAATGTCAGTTAGCTAGTGTGTGGGAATTGCATGAGGAGAAAATCAAACCAATGTAATGTGGGTAATATTTAATACCAGCATTTTCCAGTATGTTGACTCGAACCCCATGAATGACCCCCAAGAAGTCCAGATCTCATTCCATGTGATGTTTTCCTGTGGGGCTAAGCAAAGGAGGAGGTGTACAGAACAAAGTCACGCACACTGGAGGACTAGGAGGCATGGATTCAGGAAGTTCTCAGCAATATCTCAAACCACTTCCTTCAGAAGACTGTGCAATCCATCCCCGGCCCTTTGAGGAAACTGGCCAACGGTGCCTACTGTACGTTAAAATTTAAAGATTTGCTTTCTTTTTCCTATGTAATAAAGTACGTGTCCAGTTTGTTTTAATAAAGTTGTGTTAGAAATATGGACCTTATTACCAATTTTTAATGCCTTGTTACTTTTCACCCACCCGCATTATATACTGATACACCATGCTCTTTAATGTGATTGGTCCAAAACTATTTTTCACAAATGAAGCCCTGGCTCAGTATCACTGTATACAAATTTATTAGTGTTACAGTTTATTATTTTTTACTAGTTAATATTTTTACAAGTTATATAATTATCATCTTCATCTAAAAAAAGAGATCATGCTTTAGAAATCATGTTTTACATTCATGGTTACATTAAAAGAGGCCTGGATGGTCCTGAAGGTTCCCCTCTGGTGCTCTGGATCGTTGCAATGATTCAGAAAAGGACGAGAGGAGGATCTGACCTTCTATTAACCCTCACACTCTTTTCCTCAACCTTACCACGGCCCCCCTACAATTCCTCTCTTCATTCCTTCGTCCACAGACTTCAACAGCAAATCCTGCTCACTAAATAACTCCAAATTGGTACAGCCTGAGGTTAATTCATCATCTTAATTTATCACAGCAGCCTGGGTTTTGTTTCAGTATCTGCATCGTGGATCCACCTTCCCAACACATGTTCAGCCAAAACGCACACAGAACAAGACTCCCTCCCAGACACAAATCCATCTATAACTCACTAAACCCTTTCTCCACAATACAACACACTATTGGCTCTGTATTTCTTGTATTGCTGCCCAGGGTACAGGTTTCTGTCACTCCATTCTAAAGGATGCCCATTAAGCAGCATGACACAATTAAGACACAATTAATTTTTCAAGCCTAATTTGTTGAGCAACACTGGTTTTGAAGCAGAACAACACGTTGTTTTGCAGCGTATGATACCGCCGATGATTCATCTACCTGATTATGAGTTCTTTCTCCTTAATCCACACTGAGTGTCAAAGATTTGGAAGTCACATGGATTGCCCAAAAAAGAAGAAACAGACTGCATGTTATTTGTATTAGCTTTGAGGTTTGGATTGAAATAAGGTTAATCAGAAATCAAACTGTTTTAACAGTCCTTGTAACAGGGATGAGTCATTTTAGAACCAAACCCTGCCAGGTCCATGTCACATTTTTGTACACTGCTCAGCCCCCCCCAAAAAAAGAGAGCTGCACATTCTAATATATCATTGATCCGCCTTTTGCTTTGATTATGTCCGTGGCAACGTTTCGATACGCTTATGCAATGTCACAACATTTATTTCCATCCAGAGTCATATTAATTTCTCTCCAAGATCTTGTACTGATGATGGGAGAGTCGGACTGCTGCGTACTGTAAATCCTTCCCCAGAACATCCCAAAGTTTCTCGGTGGGGTTAAGGTCTGGACTTAGTCCATGTGTGAAAACGATGTCTCATGCTGTCACAATCTGAGCCCAATGAAGTCTGGCATTGTCATCTGGGAATATGCCTGTGCCACCAAGGAAGAAAAAGAACATTGATGGAAAAACCTGGTCATTCAAAACTTTCAGGTCGTCAACTGACCTCATTTTAATGCCACATAATGTTGCTGAGCCTAGACCTGACCAAAAGAAGCAATCCCAGATCATTACACTGCCTCCACTGGCTTGTACGGTAGGATGCATCACTTCATCTGACTTTCTTACCCTGTTGCACCCATCACTCTGGAACAGGGTAAATCTGAACTCATCAGAGCACATAACCATGATGCACATGCTCCACAGTCCAGTCTTTATGGTCTAGAGAAAATTTAAGCCTTTTTTCTGATTAGCTTCTCTGATAAGTGGTTTTCTTAAGACTACACAGGTGTTTAGTCCCAATCCCTTAAATTCCCTTGATATATTGTGCGTGTGGAAATGCTAAACATAGCTGTTGTCTTTTCTTTTTACAAATTGATTTCACTAAACGTTTAATTGATCTCCCATCACGCTCATTCAGGATATTTTTTCCCACCACATTTCTTCCTTGAGGTTGATGGTTCACCACTACCCTTCCAAATTTTAATAATGTGGTTTTTAATTCATTATCAATTTTTAGTAGTTTCAGCAGTAGCTTAGTTGTTTTCTTTGCTTGAAGCAGGACAATAATTTGACGCTTTTAAAACAGAGTAACATCTTTGCCACGACCACAGGGTACGTCTTCTGACATAGGTGATTAAGAAATGAGAAGTAGTGATGGGTCGTTCATGACTGATTCTCTCTTTTTAAACGAGTCTTTAACGTGACTTGAGTAGAGTCTCAGAGAGTGATTCGTTAATCATCTACTGTGCGCATGCACAAAGCTATGCAAAACCTCGTTCGAATCGTTCGTTCTTTTATCACATGACTTCCACAGACGCACTGCAGTGCAATAGATTCAAAAGAAAGGACTCGGACTGAAAGACTCAGAGAAAAACTGCTCAATTCTGTTTCCTGTGTAATGCACTGCATAGCATCTATGGGGGTCACGTGACAAAAGAATGAATGATTCGGACCAGAAGATATGAGAGGTGAGCTGCTCATTCTGTTTATTATAATATGTCCTTAGCTGCACTGTAATATTTTCATTACTGGAACTACAGCCAAAATTTGTATATGTAGACATGTTGGGGGTCTGGATGCCCATTAAGCAGCATGACACAATTGAGACACAATTAATTTTCAAGACTAATTTGTTGAGCAACACTGGTTTTGAAGCAGAACAACACGTTTTTCTGATTATGAGTTCTTTCTCCTTAATCCACACTGTGTCAAAGATTTGGAAGTCACATGGATTGCCCCAAAAAGAAGAAACAGACTGCATTTTATTTGTATTAGCTGTTGGAGGTCTGTTTATTATAAATTTAACATTTAACATTTTATTTTATTTCTGTATTAAAAGAACGAAATGAACTTAATGACTCAAAAAAGATTCATTCAATTTGATGAACGAGATTCAAAGAACCGAGTCACTAAAATGATCCAAACTTCCCATCACTAATGAGAAGCTCCTTACTATCAGTTAGGGATAAATAACTTGTTGCAGCTGAATCGTAATAATCACTGCAGTAATTTTTCAATGGAAGGCTCTTAACTATTTGCTTAGTTTATCTGCATCAAGCAAAAAAAAAAAAAACTAAGGAGATGAAATCATTGGAATTGGACAATCATTATTCAAGGACAGCTGGAAGAATAATGTGCGAACATGTTGTATGTAAAAGTGTACAAACTGTTTTTTCATTATTGAGAGCAACTGAGATTTTAATCCACAGTGCGATTTTCTGAATTTTGATGAATATTGGGTTTGCGTAAAGACCTCATTTGTAATCTGCAGTGGAAATGAATTTATTCTGACTGATGGAAACACAGCTGCATGGTTCAAGCATGTTCAAGCCAGATGAGTTGGTGACAAAGCAGTTTTTACATTCTGTAGACACATGCGGACATGAGGATTTGTTTTCGGAAGTGTTCACAGCAGTGTTGCCTCATTAACTCCTGGACAAAATGTTATGTTGACAGCTAACAATCCCAGAAGGGTTTTTCCATCGACCGTCAACTGTGTAACAATTCCACATTTTGCTCTGTAAATTACTTACAGCTCGGATTCACATGTTGATTGAGTCCCAGTTTAGCATGAATTACCTCATGTCCAGACTGCTTCATTTCTCAGCACTCCCCCTTCCTCCTTTCCACACTAACTGCTGATGTTCTTGACGAAAAGATTAACAAGATCACCTGAACATGCTTTTATCCACAACAGATTTTTCATGAGTTTTTCTCCATTCAGCCATTTCAACCCCCACAGTGTCCACTAAATCCTTTCCACAATGTTCAAGACAAGCTTTAAAATCCTGTCTTTCCAAGCCTTCATTACTTTCATTGTGAATGAGTCTATAATATCTGGTCATGTATAAACTGCATTAAGACAGCACAGGTTAAACTCGTGCTAAAAAAGCTCACATTAGATACGAACATTAGCAACTGCTGACTGGTATGACATTTAAAAATGCTAAACTAGATGGATAAGGCCAGGTGTCCATCCTCCTCACCCAGAAATAGCTCCAAGATCCTAGTTAATCCAGTTTAGAAGCACTTCAAAGAAAACTGGATTGAAGTCATGACAGCAATCTTAATCTAATTAGCTGTATTGTACTATGTGCTAAACTATGCTTAAGCACTACTATGTTCACGCACTAGAAATCTCAAAAAGTGACCAACCACATGTGGGGCCTGGCAGGCAAAAGGGACCAAAGCTGCTGACCTGGCCTTGGTGTTCCCAGATGCCAACCTCATTGAACACCCATGAGATGCACGAGACAAACAAATAAGATCCATAGAGGTCTCACCCCACAGCACCCAAAGGACCCATCACTGATGTCCTAGTGCAGACACCACAGCACACTCCCCGAGATCTTCTGGAGTCATGCCAGAGGATCTGATGCTGCCCTGCCAGCACAAGAGAAACCTGCTTAATATCAGTTTAATGTTTTGCGTGGTAATGTTATGGCTGACCATTGTGTGTCTGAATGACAGAAAGCTGTCGCTTTAACATATTGACGTGGCTGGACTGTCTACCCTCATGAGCCTTAGAATAAATGGCCCAAGCGATCTGCTTTGTACCTAAACAGATGTTCATGTTTGGCAATACGGAATTCATGCTGATATCACACCATCCATTTAGACACAAATTATTGATGTAGTTGTGGACAATAATTTTCTCCTGGTGTACTGTAGATTTCTTCTTTATAACATTTGGAGAATAAAGATATTTCCCTTCTCAGAAGCAACAGCCTGAAAGCTCATTTTACACCTTGCCCTCCACCATGAGCATCAGGCATGTCCTCACTTTACTTGACCTACCATTTCTTTTTCCATACCAGGAGATTCAACATCTTGGCAGGGGTAGCTCAGTAATCAAGACATACTGTAGGACTACTGATAGGAAAGTCCCAGGTTCAAACCCCAGCTTCACCAAGTTGCCACTGTTGGGCCCTTAAGCAAGGCCTTTAACCCTCAACTGATCTGATGTATAATGAGATGCAAATGTTAGTTGCTCTGGATAAGGGTGTCTGCCAAATGCCATAAATGTAAGTGTCACGTATAGGTGACAGAAAATACCTCCCCATAGCTGTCCAGTAAAGGAGAGAAGAGCCAGGGAGTCCAAATTGAGTCCAGATTTCCTAGCCATAGAACGAGATTGAGGTACAGGATCTCCAGACTCAGTTTAGTCTGTGGTTCTTAGTCATACAAGAAACCAGATCAGAGTCAAATGCTACAAAGCTTGAATACATACCATGCCTCTACCCTTTAGAGTCTGAGTTAAGTCTGGAACCCTGAAATCCTAAAATCAAATTCCATAGCACTGGAGTCTTAAAGTCCAAGTTGAGGATTGATTCCCAAGCCATAAAACCCGGATGTTTGCAAATCTAGGGTCTGAATCTGTGTCCTTGCCAGGAACTAAAATAGGGTCTTATATCATTTTGATTGCATAATAATTAACTGAACTAAAAAAAAATTAACCACAACTCACTGTATTCCCTATTTATTACCACATAAACTAATTATTTTAATGTATCACTAGGTTAAATCATGTGCCCTATGCTGGTGATCAAATATTGTATTGGGAAGACAGCCTTATTTATGTCCTTCATGGTTGTTTGCAATACTGTGCAACTGGTTTCCCAGACCACCAGAAAAAATGTTAATGGTTTTCTATTATTGAGTCGATGT
This sequence comes from Clarias laeviceps, assembly GCA_030014305.1. Classification (NCBI taxonomy): domain Eukaryota; kingdom Metazoa; phylum Chordata; class Actinopteri; order Siluriformes; family Clariidae; genus Clarias; species Clarias laeviceps. Next base: position 26,324,372 of record JAQMYJ010000007.1, read on the forward strand.
CTGTCTTATATTTCAGCATTCTTTCTATAAAGGTTTAGAATCTGCTGTCTTCCTCCACCTTGTTTGGTTAAGAAGAATCCTTGGGGTGACGTCTTTATGTCGCATGAACTCTATGATTTGATCCATCCACCTCTTCTTGGGCTTCCCGCATTGTCATCACCCTCCTTCTGGTTTAAATTACAAGCCACAGCTGGGATCTGATACAGCCCAGTTGCTTAGCTGTTCTTTAATATTGTGGTGGCAACTGCTGGAAATATGAAGTCAGGAAAAAGAAAGAGGCAAGCGTGGTGACATGACAAGGTCCAAACAGCAGTCAAGCAGAAGAAGCAGACTTAGCAGTGAATGCGGCTGGACCCTGACCTTGACCAATATAGATCACTGAAAGTTGGGAAGGCGTCTGTAATGAATAATTCCTAGATCCTCAGATACCATGACAATATTTTGTAGTTGTTCAACATTCTTACACCAAATGGGAGTACAGCTGGTCCCAGAAATCGTCCATTACATCCTCGAGGCGGCTGATCTGCAAGGTGGTGTAGAATGAGATCATATGCATCATGTTCAAATCAGAATCACCTTTTTTGTAGATGAGTTAATCTGAAATATTTTTTATTTTAATGGCACTATAATGATCATTAATTGAGCGTTACCTTTAATTGAGTTCTTAACTGATTTAGTTGCCACATTGTCTCTGTAACACAAGCAGTATTGCTGTGGCAAAACTCCTTTCTTAGCCTACCCCATCAATGACCCTTGTCAACATCCCATGTTTCTTGCACAATCCCAGCACATGGCGTCTACAGTACAGGGGACAACATAGCACCAAAGCTAACGATTTTTACACATTTCTTATAAATGTTACCGTTACTGCCTTCAATTCCTAGGACTCTTTTAGGTTGTGTGTTTCTTGCATCCAACCATGTAACTGTTTCAGGTCGGATTTAAAAAAAATTTTTTTGCACATCATCAAGTCTACAATGTCTCTAGAGTGATACTTTAATACTAATGTTTTAGTAATTATTCTATTGAATTCTTATCTACACACATTTATGTCTATGATTTTTGGATTTGTGGTTTCTGTGAAATCCATACCCGCAATGCCAAAAGAAAGAATCACTCAGCCAAGCTAATATCAGTTGGCTCTTAATTACAGACACATGGAAACACAATGCCAAATTTTTCTTTAGTGTTAAACTGCAGTGGTTAGTTTGCAACAGTAATATCACATAATTGTTAATAAATAAATCTTAGGTCTAAACCATTACTGTACTCTGCTCAAATGTCTTTACATTCAGGCTCTGGTTTCCAGAGACCTCATTTTTATGACATTTTTTGACAGTTATGGTTCAGTGGCCCAGGCCAAGGTGAACTATTTGTTTTAATATGCACTGTTCCATATCACGTTATGTCCACAGCAAGAGAAAAAAAAGTGGTGTTCTTGGCTTGGCTCTGGTGTTCAAGGTCAGCCAGCTTTGCTTGGGTGGTCTTAAATGAACAGTGGTTTGCAAACTTGGTCTTAGAGGACCCCGATCTTGCATATTTTATCATTTTATCCGCTTTAATACCTGACTTAAGTAATCAGCTCATTAACTGGTCATGCTGGAGTCCATGTTTTAGAGGTGGGATAAACACAAAAATTAACAGGTCACATGACTTATCGCAAGCTCAATATACAAAAAAAACACTATGAGATAATCAACCGAGGCGATCATTAAACTTTATTTTCAGTTTTTGTGCAAAAATAGCTTTCACAACCTGTGGCAGATGCCAAGTGAAAAAATAATAATCACTGGAGTTCAGCACCCGAATCCAACTCCAACGCAAACCTTGGAGTCACTTCATGGACAAATCATATCCGAGGTACTGCTGCAGCTTTTCATTAAAACATAAAGATTATGCGGGAATGAAATATAAATTTGTAATTTGCAGCGCTTTTTTTTTTGGCATTTTTAAAAACATAACAGAAAGGAATAATTAAAAATAAAATAATAAAATTACAATTAAAAGCATAAAGACATACTTTCATAGAAAACATACCTTCGCATCCACAACTATTTATAATTAAAAAAAAACAGTCACAAATCAAAAATATTTACACAATATTAAAATCTGTACAAATAGTTTTTGCCAATATATCCAAATACTTAAACCCCTTATAACAGTTAAGCTTGAGCAAAAGAGTGAGGTAGCACCTGAAGACAGAGACAGAGAGAAGGACGGGATAAAAAGGATGGAAAGACAATAAGATAAGGACAAGGAATGAAAGAAAATACAGAAAATAGTATCATAAAAAAAAATTTTTTACTTTTACATGGACAAATTTACCTTTAAATTTGAATCTTGACTAAGAAGTCTAGCTAAGAAATTCATCACATGAGATCAAAATTCTACCTAAAATCAGTTCAAAGAATTCTATAAAGTTTTCTATAACGATTTTTTAAAGTCATTTTTCAAATCATTTTTCAACCATGTAGTTTTGGGGAACAGAACTAACAAATGGTGAAAGTTGGGTTAGTGTCGGGGCTGTATTTAATTATAAACTGAATTGATTGGGGTTATATTCATTTTGCAGTGGCGTGTAGCTATTTAATTGCTTCATCGAACCATGACATTTACTGTGTGAGTAAAGGGCCGCTAGCTACAGTACCAAGGTATTAGACAAATTTTTTTTTAATTTTGCATCCAGATGCCAACACAACTTTAAAAAGGTGCCTAAATTAAAATATTTCTGTGTGGTTTTGATGAAACAAATTGATTTGTACTCCAATTGATGGTAAAATAAATAACCCAATTTCTTTTTATTTTGTGGTTATTTCACAGAAAAAGTGCATTACATTGAATTTTTGTTTAATTTAATGCGGCAATGTTTCTGCTGTATTAATGTTAACACCAGTGTTTCTACATTGTAACGATATGTCTGTCTGTGTGTGTGAAAAAGTTAAAATTGTACAATTACATACTCAAAATTGTCTCTTTATTGCTGAACTTTTTTCAGGAAGTAGTTTAATATTAGCCTCCCACAAATCCTTGTGATTGAAGTGTTTTATATTATAAAGTTATTAGAATATTACAATGACCTCATTAATATTAATATATAACTTAATTTTGGACTTGCACTTCTGTCTGAACTGTTGTAATAGAAAATGAATCAACAGCTTCATCAATGAGTCGTACATAATGTTAACGTCTCTGTTAGCTGGGATGCTACCAAGGCAGAAATCCCCTTGACGTATCCTTGGTTTTCTTTTCTCCTCTGACTTTATTGTTTTTGCACCTTGGGTGAAACTTTTACCTCTTATTGATTCTGGAAAGCTTTAACACAAGCCTACAGGAAAGGTCTCTTTTATTTGGAGCGTTGCCTTTTCACCTCCTTCCTTTCCTGTTCCTACACAGAATCTGTCTACCGCAAAGTTCACGAAAGTTCCTCTGGCCAGGAGAACAAAGCTGACGGTGATCGCTGCTGCCTGCTCGCCTTCCACCCTGCACTTTATAAACCAACCAGGGTTGTTACAAAAAAAAAAAAAATGCTAGAAGAGACAAGCTAGGAGCGGAAAAGTTCAGCAAAAAAGAAAAATCACAATGAAAAGCTGTACAAAAATAACAAACAAGGATTAAATACAGTGTGATCAATATATTTTGATTCTTTTGCAAAAGATCACAAATTGACTGAATATATAAACCCAGCACTGCTGGTAAACATCGTCCTTTCAGCCATATACATGTAAATAGTACAAAAATTAAAAATAAGAAGAAGATATTGGGAATGATCTGGATGGAAGATGATGAAAGACGAAGGTCTGCTTGTGGTGTGGGTCACCTTGCACTCACACTGAGAAAGAATCCCAGAAAAAAAAATGGTGGTAGATGAATGTGTTTTATCCTGATGAGAAGGACTGCTGAATGTCCCTGGAGACGTCCTGGGAGGACGGACGCTGTGTGTACGGACACATCACTCTCGAACGGTGAAGACGCGGAAGGACCCGCCATGTAACTGGGATTTACTGGAAAAGAGAAAGGTAACGTTTTAGCCAACATGACTAGAAAGCTTGTCATGTAATGTGCACAGTGTAACCATGACAACACTGTTAAAAATCTAGCGAGAATCAGGTAACTAATTAGTCTAGCTTGATGAATACAAGTTCCGTTAGCATTTTCTCAAAATATTCTACTAACAAAAGCTTTTGTAAAGTCCCAAAGTTTTTTCAATGTCTGGATTTATTACATGTGACAAATGAAAACGAATGTAATACAAGTATGCAAACGTATTTATAATATCTAGAAGATTTATATGGAGCCAGGATATCAAAATGGCGTTCATGAGGCATAGCTAGTGGGTCCATGGTTTTCTAGTAGTGATGGAAACCACACCCACCATTATAATTAAAATTAAAATTAATAATTGGAATCTAAAAAGTCCAAATTTTTCATAAAATTGAATAAAAAAAATATAACCATAGTGTACTGTACATGTTTACATAATATTGTCTATTCCCCAAGTTTCTCCTAATTTAGTCATATCCAATTCCCACCCTTTGGGGACTCGACCTCCCCATCAGTAACAGCTACAAACCAGAGAGGACGTAGGCAAAAAAATACTTTCTCCGAAGCTGAGCGTATCTTTTCGAACTGCTGCTTATGCATTATTAGAGAGCAGCGTAACACATTTGGATAAAAGCGCTATCCACCCCTTCCGCATGCACGAGAATGGCAAATGTTTACGCCATTTAGAAGCCACACTGCCACACATTTTTTTTCTTTTTTTTAAAAGCTTTTAGACAGTTAAATTTTTTTGTTTTTGAGAACACATTGCCAGAGTGTCTTGACTCTTAAACTATTTGGTAACTGTCACTTCTTTAAAACTGTGACAGTTAACAAATAAACTGTAAAGTTATTTCTCTTACATTTAGTTTTTGAACTTTTTTTGAAAAAAAAATTCTCGCTTTTGTTTGTCTTTGAATTGACATTTAATTAAATATTAATTGAATATGTCATTTGTTTTGCTATTGTCATTTGTTTTGCTATTGCTATTGCTGTTGTTTGTTTTGTTGGGAAAAAATGGCAATAATGTCTTTGTCAACATTTCTTTACAGAAATAAACACTAGTGAAAAACAAACAAACAAAAGAACAAACAAACGAAGACGTCTAAGTGTCAGATCCGTCATGTATTAAAAAAGTACATTTTATAAGGTGCATTTTGTCTAACTGTGACCTAACTTAAATTCCATGTAGCAGTGTTATATAGCAGTACATTATCATTTATTGGATCCTCGTGATGTATAGCATGTGTAAGGGTACGTATGTTTCTATACTGTTTATTTTGAAATCCGTACTGTGCAATCACTTATCGTGCAAGGAAAAGGATGTGGAAACAGTAATTCCATCACTGGGCTCGTTGTTACTGGTGTTATGGTCTTGTTTAAACCCTTATTGACTATTGTGCTTGGCTTGATGGTTCTGTTATGAATTCATTAGCGGAGTGGCCTTCAGGCTACGCCAAACTGAAGAACGCGGGGATAAAACAAGATGTTTGGTTTCCGATTGGGTGTAATTACCTGGTGAGCCAGCCCACGACAGCAGACTGAGCGGGTAACTGGAGAGTATGTGATTATATTCTTGCTAATGAGGCAGAGTTCACATGAGCGGTGGCTCGCATGTGAGCGTGTGAGAAAAACCTGCTGTCCACCCTCACTTCCACAAGGTTGGAGTTGATTTTGTCAAGGCAGCATTTTGAATGCGTTACTGAATTGAATTGTTCTGCTGGAGTAAGCTAAAGCGTTTGTGTGTGGTCCGTCCACATGTTATTACTTTACGCCCTCTAATGTGTCCTGGACACACAAAACCCAGCCTGAAAAATCTAAAAAGACCAGAGAAATAAACGAGAAGCAGGTACCTGTCAGACTGGACTCCGTTCTTCAGACTGCCTGAGTAGCTGTTCTTCTTATCCATAGCCAAGACGTCCACATATCCTCCTGAAGCTTTGATCACCCCGGCGTGGATAGCAGCCCTGCAGATACTAGAGCTCTGTAAAGAATACAAACAGCAGAGTTCTACCATTAAATCAAACAAGGGCTGGGAGACGACGCCCAAGAAAAAATTCTTTAAACGGAGGTGTTGCGTATCAAGAGTCGACTCAGAGTCAACCTGATACTCTGACTTGATTTGCATCTAAGAACAAACAACGGGCCTCATTTTTTTCAGCTGTACACAAAAGGATTCATTCCTAAAATGTTTGTAGCAACATTTACACAATTTGTTAATCATGAAAATCCTGCAAATTCCGAAAAAAAAACATTTCTGATGTTCAGCTCAAACTATTTTCTTTTCATATCTAATTCATCTAGTCTGTATTTTGGCTCCCATCAGGTGATGTTACATTATTAAATAATGCATTTACGTTTACAATCAGTAGTCCACTGAAGTAACCATGCCAACCACTAAGCCACCGTGCGGCATAAGTAATTATTTATGTATTTATATTTGTACAGTATTCTAACTAAACTGCAAAATGATGCATTTTTTTTTTACGACTCGTACTCGGGAGCCGAGTCCTCGTCAGCTCCATTGCACTGGCAGATATTTCGTCGACCTTCACACCAACAGTTTTACATCTCTCTGCTTTGTGCACACATCTGCTGCTGTTCCTCACACATCATTCACTTTACAATGCCTACACATAAAATCGCACAAAATATATCCTCGCTGTCGCAACGGACACAAAAGACCATATCCACAGATACTGAATGGCATTACAGTCGATCCAACCAGGCGCAACTTGACCTTCTTAAAAGTAAATAGATGAGCTCAGTGTGTGAGAACACAGACGGGTGACATCATAGGAAAGAAAGGAGTTAAGGGCAGCGATGGACCAGTCCAGCACAAACATTCTTATCTGGATTATTACACTTTCGTTGCACTCATTCATGTGAGGTCACCAAGTTCAAGTTCACCCATTTTTCTAGGTATAATCAGTCCTTAAGACCCCCTGAACCACCAGGTGGTGATGTTAGAATGCACTTTTTAAAAATTTAGGGTTCAGAAGGATTTCCTGCTGGAACAAAATTACCCGTTATATTTCAAAGCCTTGCTGCTTCCTCGGTTCTTCGGCTGACCATACAAATATTTTTATGATTTAAAAAAACCTGAAAGTGATCAGGCATTGGATGTCCTTCCTATTGTATTTATGAGCATCCCTATAAATATGCCAGCTATAACACAAAGCTCCGCCCTTAATTCAGTCTTGTGGATGATTTAAATGGACAAACCACCCCTTTGTGGCGACATGCATCAGCAACCCAAGTGAAATATATGGTTTAAGCATCACATTTATGCTGGAGGAAGCTGTAAAGTAGCTGTAGGCCACTGAGGAACAAGACTTTCAGTTGCGTCCCAGGACAGAGCTCTCATCCGTCGCCAGCTGGACAGACCCGGGATTTTGACAGAGGAATGCGAGAAACGTGCCAAAGAGCAGCGGCGAGTGTGTCTAAGTTCTCTTCCAGTAAACCTAAGTGGCCCAGCAAAAGTCTATTAGAGCTTTATCCCTCTCAGACATTGAGGATCAGCTTGTCAGAGGAGGACGCAGGGCAGCTGAGGACAAACACCAGCGATTATTTTACACCTCATTCATTCCACAGATTCACTCTAATCGCTGCTGATTTGATATTTGGTTTTATCAGCTGCTCCTTATGAAAAACAAAATTTGTATATCGGCAAAAATATATGCTTTAGGTCGGATTTTAGAAAATAGGATTAAGAAGTTTAAGCTTAAGGCTTAGGGAGATGGACTGAGATTCCACCTAAAAAGAAAAAAGTGTTAAGCATGAATGTTGTAATTTTTAATGGGATCAGTTATTTATACTGTAAAAAACACAAAAACAACTAAATAAAATGTTATAAAATAAACTAAATAAAATATGTTATAATATAATACTATTTCAAAATCTGATTATCAAATCTGATGTTACTCCAAAATAAATATTTGAAAAATTAAATATATAATATGTAACAAATAGGATAAATTATTGAAATATATAGGCAACAACTAGGTTTATATCCTAATAATTTATTTTATTTTAATTTCAAAATAATGACTCGATTAAATCTGATATTGCAATCTGAAAGTGAAAAATGTAAATACATGGCATATACCGCAAAACTATAATACTTGATCTGATTAATTAATGAAATATTTTCTTTTAAATGTTAAGTAGTATTCTGTGTTTTTTTTTTCTTTTTCTTTTTTGCGCATGCATGGCCGGGGTTTGTTTACTTTTTGATGCTTTTAGAAGATCTAATCTGGCCAAAGTCACATGATCTCCGGTTAAAAGCAACAGCTGACATGTTTATTATGACTCTATCAGAGTATGATTAAAAATTAAATAACGATGTGAAGTTCCACATATGGGAAGGAATTGCGAGCATGACATATTTGTGCTGAGCGACTTGGCACGCAGTCCGGTGTGTGTTTCATCTCAAAGTGGCTGTCAGTGTCTCGGTCAGAGTCTCTGGTCTGGGTGAGCTCCTGACTGAGGGTGAAATGCTAAGTGTTTAACCTGAGAAGCATGTACTGTTCCTCCGCACAGCGATCATGACTTTACTTAAGTTCTAGATTCTTAATGTGGACACCAAATCAAATGTGTTTAAATTTCCCCATTATTAACTACAAAATATGACAGCTGTACTGAAAGTAATGCAAAAGTGGACATAGCTTTTTTATTAAATGAAATAAAAATGTTAGAATTGGTAGACTAACTACTCATCTATACAAAGGTACTACTCAACATCTCCATCGTCTCCAACACGAGTCAAGCATTTGTGCAATGGAACCCAGCGTTACCAATCTGCCCTTGATGTAGCCTTGGTCAAAGCTCTTAACCCATATCATGGCCTGACCCTGCGCACTGGCACCAGTTTGAAAGCTGGGATTATGCGAAGAACGCATTTCACCATGCAGTAATGTATATGCAACAAATAAAGGCGTAACTTGTCACAGCTAAAGGTCGTCCACTGCGCTACAGAATGTTTACGGAGATGACACCATTGACAAGAGCAACGTGCACAGATGGGTGAAGTAGTTTAAAGAAGACAAACAAACAGCGTTTTAAATTACTATGCCATTATAATTGACTTCATAATTATTTTTAAAAATTCATTGAAAGATTCATTTTTTTTTTCTGTCTTTTTCCTATTTTAAGTTTTTTAGCTTTTCGATCCAAAAAATTAGAGCAAAGTTTTTAACAGAAAGTTTTCGGCCAAATATTTTCAGCTTGCAAATAGTGCAAACCTAGCTGATATAGTTAACTATACACATATTTTACTCACACACTCATCATCTATACCGCTTTATCCTGTATTCAGTGTCGCAGTGGCTGCACAGGTTAGCAAGTCTGAAATGATTCATTTTAATATTCAAACGATGCCGCATTAAACCAGACCTCCATTAACCCTCTAAAGACAGAGAGGAGCGACTTACATCAGCGTAGACGCCGGTGCCGATCACTGGAGCCCAGTAGGAAGGCTGATTCTTACAGCTGGATGGACACTTCACCCTGAATGAGACGGAAATAAAGACAACCGAATGGAGAGTTCAAGAACAACAACCTTAATTGCGCAATGTACAGTAGACATGTTCTGTCTTTTTTTTTTAACATTATTTTTGGAATGAAAAAAAAAAATTACATCAACAAAACACAGTTCTTGCTCATGTTACAGCAGCTATAAACAGCCTTTTCTTGACAACATTCTTTAGCTTCAAACAAAAATGCTGCTTTTTCATGTTGGAGCGGAACCACAAATGTGCAGAAACTGCTTTGTCCTGAAGTTTTTAAGCTTCAGCTTTATATCGGACTATTTATTCCAAAGGACTGACACTGGAGACTCCTTCCTTTACTGTTAAACAAACATCTCCTTATAGAAAACATCAACGATTACACTCTTTTTTTCAGTCTGCCATACAAACCGCTGTGAATGTGCTGTTACTATAGAAATGATAACGTATTATTATTTATAAGTTGAATTTGCATCTGCGCTCATGTCAGAGCTGCTTTTATATGAAATGAAATCATTCAGAAACCAGAAATCATTCAAAAATGTAAAAAATATATATAGTACTATAATTGTGTTAAATGGCACGGAACATATTTACAACTCAAAGTTTTAGACTTCCGGACGCATCCTTGTTACGTGTAACACAACTTTATATTCGAACATCTGGAAAGACAATACAAAACATAAAAAAGGCTTTTCAGTAGAACTGAGATTAATTACCTCGGGCAGGTGGTGTGTTCGGCACCAAAGGGGCAAATATCAGCTAATCGGGTGTAGCATTCGACTGATCTTGCTGTGAAACCACATAAACAGCTCTCATGTTACATCTCTACATGCAGAACAGAGACATATAATACACAATACATAACTAAGGAGAAGATGCTGTTAACTTACTTTCTACTTTTGCGACCAAAAATCCATTGGCAGATTTGTATTTGCTGTGAAGTGAAAACATGAAGAGATTTTTGCATGTAATAGGTCCAAAAAAAAGGTTCTTATATTTTCACAGATCAAAAAAAATATTAATAATTATAAATATATTCCAGATTCTCATATGTGCTATGAGTAACAAATAAAAGCCTCAGTGTTGTGCTGCTGTAGGAAAATCATCAGTTTTCTGTTTTTGCCTCTGAGTGTCTGATCGCTTTTACACCTCAAGGAAATGTTAGCGATTAGAGGCTGTAATTTAGTTTTGTTTTGTTTTTTAATCATATACAGGTACATTCAGTGTTGGGAAAACATGTAACGGGGTGTTCAAGTCAAACCGGGACTTGAGATAAGATTTCTGATCAATCATTTTTACATCTTAATTTATGTTTTTATCACAGTACGGTGATGAGATTCTTAGCTGCAGTAAAACATTTAAACGGTGCAGAAGGCCGTACATCTTTATTTGTTAATTTAAAAATATATATATTTCCTGCACAAACTAAATAATGTAGAATGTGATGTCAAAAATACAACCAATTACTTTGTTTAGGACTTTCAGGCAGGATTTCTTGTTGAAATTGTGAGTTTAACTGAGAAAGTTGTGCATCATACCTGAAAGACTCGATATTATTCTTTGTTGCTTTAACGAAGAACGGGATATTATCTCTTCTGGTGACCTCCACCACGCCTCCACTGTTATCGATAGCCCCGTGATGGATTGCGGCACGGCAAATACTGGATTGCTGGAAGAATCAGAGGGGAGGAAAAACATCTTCAGAAGAAAAACATCAGCGTGAACAGTATAGATTTGCTTTGAAAAAGACTTGAAAGTCGTACCACGTCGTAGTACAGCGTGCCCCACACCTTAGCGTTGCTGTATAAGCAGTTAGCGGGACAGTTGTACCTGCAGGAGGTGCACACGGTGTCGAATCAGTGGATTTGTAGCATTCTGACACGTAACAATAATAATTTTAAGATGAGATCGTCTAACTGACCTGTTACAGGTTGCACCTTTGCACTTATCCCTCATCCTTGTTTCACACTTGATGTTTTGAGCTGCAGTGATTAATATAAAATGTAATATGTATTAGACAAGACAAGGCAAGAAGTCCCTTCCTGAACGTACTGATAGCCCGAAATTAACAGCTCTTACTCAGGAAGTTGGACCGAGTGTTTGTGGTCTTAGGCTGCATGGGTTTTTTAGGTGTAGGAGGTTTGGGGTTAGTCTTTCGAGCAGGTTTGGATTGAGTGATCGCCACCTGCACAGGAACCTGAGGCTTCTCCACCTCGTTCATGTCTGGAGTCTCGGTGCGATGAGGAGTTCCTGAAAGAAGCAGGTCATTTATATGAAGACAAACATCCGCCTCATCATCACAGTTACATCGATGTTTATTACATCTGCATGACTGATAATAAGAAATCAGATCTACAAAGCAAGCCATTATCTGATACCAGCTAGGACTGGTGAGAGTGTTGCCATGGTTTCGGTTCTTCTTTAAAATAAAATCCTTAACAAAAGGTTCAAAACTTACTTTTTTTTTTTAATGATTAGCTGCATTATTTTCATTATTTTGATGCCATTTGTTCTTTGTCAGTATAATTCCTGTTCAATATAATCCATCAACCAAACTTGATGGTCGGAGTAAGAATGGGATATTTCACTTGAATTACTAAACACAGTAAGACATCACTGTCAAGCATCACCTTCTTTTATTCCATTTTATTTTGTTCCAGCTCGTGAATAAGTTGATTTTGTTGATTAAGTTCTGGATAATTGCGGTTAAATACGTACATATATATATATACACAAAGAATCCTTTCAGTTTCAATTCTTTAATTCTGAACATTTTAAGACTTCCATGATGAAAAGGTAAAGTGCCACAAATAACCCTCATCATCATCCTATAGGAGTTAAACCCATCATGTAGAGTAGGATGAGGTATGGACCATTTCGCTCTGCAGATAAATAAACAGAAAAACAAAAATAAATTACCCTTGTAGCACAGTTTGTCTTTGCAGACTCCTCCATAGCTGGGAGGACACTGAGAACAGGGATTTCCATGCTGGTAGGGCGCCTCCCCGATCCAGTTTCCCCTGATGGAGACCACATAGCCGGATCAGAATCATACTGCACATAAGCTTTCAAATTCGCTGCATGTTTTCACAAAGTCAGGTTTTCCATGATCTATGACATGTAATTATGCTAATAAGAGTTAGCGAATGCACGTGACTTACTTTGGCGAGTAGTTGCACACGAGGTAGACGGCGTTCTCCCATATCTCCCCCCACACGTTCATGCTTGGACACATGTGCACAGCACAGCCCACGCGGTTGGTGGTGGCCCAGACGATCTGCAAAAGAACCAGAGACGTTCATGAGTCCAGTGTTCTTCACAAAGCAAAAAAAAAAAAAACTTGCATTGGCATTGTGAAGTCTAATATTCCAAATATTTTCCTGCAGCTTCCTGGCGTTCCTATTTATTATAGATTATGAGAATGACTGAGTGGAAGTAAGTTTTGTGTACCGAATTACTAAATAGAACATTGAACATGAAGCAAAACTGAATATTTTGATTTGTTTTTTTAGACAGTGCTAAATAAACGATTAGATCATTAAATATTTAACTGTTTATCTCTACAGCATTTCTGCAGCTCTAAACCTCTACCTTAGTTCAGAATGTCAGAAACCCAAAATAACATCAAATTTTTAATTCAGAGTCGAATCACTTTCTCTAAAGAGTTCACTTTTAATGATGGCAAAGATATAGAGATGATTTGAGGTAAATTTTCATCATAATTTAATAATGTATTATATTTTTATCATCCAGATTAAGTAAACTGTGTGAAATTGACCTCATTTAAAATTTAATAATAGCATTTTGTAAATAGACAAGATCATTATTTCCTCTTTTTTTTTTTTTACTATTGTGGTTAATCTAATTACATTAATATTGAATGAACAGTGTACAGTATATAGCGGATTATAGTTCTGTTACCCGAGAGACATATTCCCAAATATTATCCATTTGTTGTGGGTTTTTTTTTTTTCAGTTAAATACTGCACTGAACTCACAGTATTATATACATTATAATATATATTATAATATATAATAGAATAGAAATTTATAATATAAATATAACATACAAAAAAATTAACAAAACCATACTGTTCCTCTATATGCTTCGAATCAAATTGGGACGTTATTTAATATACTGTAGTTAGTCATAGTTTTAATAAAGGGTGCCAATAATTTGAACTAACTGGCAAAACTCCACACTCCACAGGCTTCTAATAAACCGAAAGAGAGAAACAGTGTTTTTCACTGGAAATAAAGTGCAAATGTGAAGCTATTCTTAATTCAGATGGAAGATTTGAGTAAACGAATCATCATTTAGACGTTATCTCGCCGTCTGTGTACAGAATGAGACAGGTTCTTGGACTCGTATGTCTCTGGCAGTCCCTGGCGTCCAGATTGATGGGTCCGCAGAGAGCTCTAAAGAGAGACTGCTCCTTTCATTCTGAGCGGAAGGAGATGCACATGAGGTGTGACCAGCGTCCACATCCTGTGAGCTCGTACCATCTTTCTTCATCCTCCGTACAAATAAATAAATAAACGCTGGTGGATTGTGCGCTGACTTGGAGCTTAAAGCCAGGGCCTTGTTCCTGCTGAACGCGTGCAGGAAGGAGTTCATCCAGTGCAGCCAGACTGCATGAGCCAGAGGTGTTTTACTAGTAAATGAATGGAGTTTCTGACTCAGCACTTTGTTGCCCTTGTACAGTTCAAACTACACAGTGGGTTTGTGTGCAGTCCAACAAAGTTACACAGAGACAGAGGGAGAGAGAGACAGAGAGAGAGAGAGAGAGAGAGAGAGAGAGAGACTCCTGCTGTGTTTAAGTACCAAGGCCAGGAAGAGATCACATTTATTCCCGAAATTTTTAGCATCCTTAGGAAAAAGGTCATAAATGCTAAAATATTCTAGAAAAAAATAAAATAAAACCCCATAAAATGCCACAACTGAACATTGCCAAATCACATAAGCATTTTATAAAAGAAAGAGAGAGAAAGAGAGAGAGAGAGAGAGAGAGAGAGAGAAAAACCTCAAAACCACAAACATCATGAAGGATTATTGATGTTCAGGGCTCTTTTGTAGCTTTTGTGCAGATGGATGGGATCATTAATGACTTCTAACTGCTGACTACGAGCATATCTTATTCCCAAAATCTGGTTGTCTCTGCCAAGAGGCTTAACCACAACTTAACCACAATAAGGTAATAAGAACTAATAAACGCCCAAATCAGCACAGAAATCGTATTATTTAATTGCTTTGCAGTAATCATTTATTCTGTCGATGCATGTGTCTAATTTGACATACCCTGTATAATATATTAAAAACAATCCTTATGTTTGTAATTATGATAGTTCGTTCCATTATTTATGAGCCACATGCTTGTAATTCCTGAATGGTTAATGCTCCACTATGGTCAAACCTCTTCAACTAAAGCTTAAAGTCTTTTTGTCACTCATGTCCTGAGTGTTTTACTTCAAATTCAATGTGGTGGTGTACAGAACTGTAGAAGTGTGTAGAAGAAGTGTAAAAAAACTAAGTGCTGTTCCAATTTTTATGAACCTGACTGTATGTATCCCAATGCGACGTGGCGACATAGCTTACAGCAGGTTATGGTCGCTGAACCGCTGAATGTCAAAGGTGGTGCTCCGAAAATAATGTGGGCTTCATAGACAATTGGAAGACATTTGAGGGCAAAGCTGGCCTGTTAGGGCGGGACGGTGTCCATCCCACTCGGGAAGGTGCTGCTCTCATTTCCTGTAGTATAGCTCATAGTCTCAGAAGAGGCCTA
>JAQMYJ010000007.1:26339802-26368786 GCA_030014305.1 Clarias laeviceps
CAAAAATAATCCTAGATTTTTATTTAATACCATAGCTAAATTAACCAGAAATAAGACCACTGCAGAAATCTCCACAAGAACAACATACAGTAGTGAGGACTTCATGAACTTTTTCAATAACAAAATCATAAATAGTAGGCAAAAAATTCAGGCTTTGAAACCAGACAATTTAAGTGATACAGATGTTAAACTAACCATGTCAGATCAGAACCTAGAATACTTTACTCTCCTTGAAGAGAATGAAATAATTTCACTCATCTCTTCTTCAAAATCATCAACCTGTGCATTAGATCCTATACCGACACATTTTCTTAAACAGATAGTACCAGCAATAACAGAACCCCTGTTAAAAATAATTAACTTTTCACTCAGCAGTGGGTGTGTTCCCAAATCCTTTAAATTAGCAGTTATTAAACCGCTAATTAAGAAAACTGACCTTGACCATTGTCAGCTGTCCATTTACAGGCCGATATCAAACCTCCCCTTTATCTCTAAGATTCTGGAAAGGATAGTAGCGGAGCAACTAAGTTCATATCTACATAGGAATGGCATAAACGAACTGTATAAGTCAGGATTTAGGCCTCATCACAGCACTCGTTAAAGTAGTAAATGACCTCCTATTGGCCTCTGATCAGGGTTGCGTCACTATACTTGTGTAACCCGACCTCAGTGTGGCTTTTGACACTATTGATCATAGTATTCTTCTTTAAAGATTAGACAGTGTAGTTGGAATTAAGGGAACGGCCCTCTCGTGGCTCAGATCCCATTTGACTGATCATTATCAGTTTGTAGATTTAAATGGTGGCCATTCTGCATGTTCTCAAGTGGAGTTTGGTGTTCCACAGGGTTCAGTTTTAGGCCCACTGCTTTTTTCTCTTTACATCCTTCCTCTTGGCAACATAATTTGTAAGCATGGTATTAGTTTTCATTCTTATGCTGATGACACACAGCAAAACCAGATGAGAAAAAAAACAGCTTACTAAAGTTGAGCAATGTTCTAGAAGTTCAATGACAAAAGTTCTAGTCATAGGACCACAAGCAGCTAAAAGCAACCTTTCTGATCAAACTGTAACATTAAATGGCCTTTCTGTTCTATCAAGTGCAACAGTGAAAGACCTCGGTGTGATTATAGATCCCAGCCTTTCATTTGAAGCACATGTAGATAATATTACCAGGAAAACATTCTTTCAACTCAGAAATATTGCCAAGATAAGAAATATATTGTCACTAAACGATGCAGAAAAACCATCATGTTTTTATCACCACTAGGTTGGACTATTGTAACGTCTTACTGTCTGGTTGTTCAACTAGGTGCATAAACAAGCTTCAGTTAGTCCAAAATGCAGCAGCAAGAGTCGTCACTAGAACCTGAAGATACGAGCACATCACACCTATCTTATCCTCACTGCATTGGCTCCCTGTCAAATTTCGCATCAATTTTAAAATACTACTCTTGACGTATAAAGCATTAAATGGCTCTTGCGCTGCAGTATCTGAGTGAACTGCTAGTGTCTCATGATCCGTCACGCCTACTTCGATCAAAGGATGCAGGCTGCTTGTCAGGGGGCAGAGCTTTTTTTTAGTCCCAAACTTATGGAATAGCCTTCCAATTAATGTTCGGGACTCAGACACAGTCTCAGTGTTTAAGTCTAGGCTAAAAACCTATTTATTTAGCAAGCATTTTTGTTAATAGATTAGCCTTGGCTAAAGGAGCAGATCTGGGGCACTCATGGACGTAGAGTATTACGGTGAACTGGTATGTTTAGATGCTGTCTTCACTTCACTTTCATTGATCACTCAGGTTTGTTGACGGTGAAGTGATTGGTCGTTTTACATCTCAGTTCCCCCTCATGTCTGTGTTTCCTTCTGGCTCTCCCTTTTAGTTATGCTGTGATAGTCAGTCCTGCCGGAGTCCCTGCCTGCACTCTGCACTAAATATACATTCACATTATACGTTGTTTGACTGTGACCATACATAACTGCCATCTCTCCTTCTCTTCTGCTCTCTCCTCTTCTCTCTCTACTCCCCTCTCTCTCTTCCTCTCTCTTTCCCTCTACCTGTCTCTCTGTCGAGCTATACATGTCGCTCCTGAGCTGCCAGAGATCCAGACCCCCTCTGCCCTCTGGACCTGTCTGACTCGTCCTGGTGTCCTGCTTCTGGTTGGAGATCTTGTCGCATGGATGCCCCATGTGGTCTGCCTGGGATGTGTGTGGTGACTGGTGACGGTTCCACTTTTTCACGAAGACGCTCCTGTCCTCGGCTGATGCAGACAGCTGTTCTCTGAGGACTTGTGACTATAGTCGCTCGATTAGGACTGGAGTTTCCTACAGTCTACCTGAGCTTCGAGGAACAAACTGGACTCCATATTAACTTAAACACTTCCAGCCTCCTAACAATTACAGATTCAATCATTATCCTCACAAAAGGGTGCCCATATTTTTTGAAGTTAACCAGCCTAGCGGGCTGGTAAAAACCACAGCTGGATCAGGAGGTGAGAAAGAGGTGTAACACATGGCAGCTACTGTGTTGTTTTAAAGTCTTCCAAAGATCTCAGGTCCAGTAAGAAAGCGCTCCAGGAGTTGGAGAACAGCTTCCAGATGTTTATGATCTGGTTTCAGTGGGAGATTGTACAGAGAGACTGTTTTCTCAAATCCATCACAGCTGCTGAGTAAAGTCTGAGACGATCCAGTGCCAGGGCTTATTCGCTCTTTTCTGCCTCTCTGTCTTTTCCTGTAATTCATTAGAAAGATAAACCACCTTTTTTCATCCCTTTATTCACGTCTCTACACGGAATCAAAAGCAAGTGGAGCGTTGACACATGCACAAGGTGGCAGAACCGGATTTTGGTTCTTGTCACTAACGTCTAAACACCTCTATGTCCTGCATGTGACTTATAAAAAGATCTCAAACATGTATGTCACTTATCTCAGTGTTTCACTAATGCTTGGACACGATCAAGGTAGAAAGTTTTCTCAGTACACCAGAGCCATGATCGGACTGCCTGTCTGATTCACGTCTGAAACACTGGCCTCCCAGGAACTCCTTTAATGGCGTCAAACATGTGGAAATGTCTTGAAACAAGGTCAGGGCTGTACAGGGATGTGCCAATAACTCCCAGTCGAGTTCCTGTAATGTGGAGGTGGTGATGGTGAATGATTATCTGTCGATATTCAAGGATCAGACATTTCACTCGCTGAATTTCACGGGAACGACTGCAGTGGACGCCGAGCCACCTCGGCCTGGATCGTCATTCACAGACGTACGACGTTCTTTACTCATCACCACTTTGTACTTGAAGTCTTCTGTATCAATGTCAATCGATATTACGCCTTCATTCATCAGAAACGTTATCACAAGTCCCAGTTTGACTTGAACACCCCTTCATTTTAAACCACAGATGCTAATTTGTTTAATCAAATTACTGTACTAACCGACAGCTATGATTAGAGACCGGCTTAACCAAAGCAGAATAATGCATTCCCATTTCTATTTAAATTATCTGAGCATAGGACTTTTACCAGAACGGAATTTCCTTAAAGATTTTTGATGGGTGACAGGATGGGTTGACCTAGATCTTGCTTTTTACAGCAATTACAGAACAAATTTGGAATATCACCAGCGTTCCTACGCGTACACTATATGCCCTGAATTTATGAGGAGTATCAAAAATAATTGAACTGTCCAGGTCATGCCGTGATTTTATTCTCAATGTTAAATCATTCCTGACATTATGGTGCCAATGCCAATTTTATATATAATTACACCTAAATGCACTTGAATCAGCGCTTCTTGCAGTTTAATGCGGAATTTGACACTTCCAGGAATTTTTCAAACACAAATTAGTCTGTTTTTCAAGTAGAGGTGAGATTATGATGAGTGATGACTCATTTTCCAGGAAGGATTGATCTTGCAGTTTCATGTAATTGTAAGAAGTAGAAGAAGAAGAATGAAATAGCACGCTCTCGCTAACCCACCTTACATTTCAAGACAGTTAAAATGAAGAAGGTCAGAGAACATTTAAAATAATCTGCAAAGTTTAAAATGAAGAAAAAGGCCTGGATCATGGCGGGGAACATGAATGTATTGGCTTTAAAATTTAAAAACAGTTGGTTTGTTTTTCCGTCGAAGCAGGGCTTCTAAAATGTAAAAAAATTCAATGAAAAAGTTCAATGTTGCATAAGGGGTTAAAATCTTCTCAAACCTCTTCACCAAGTTTAAGAACTCAAGCAGTCACTTCATCTGAGAGCCAATCTAATCCAGAGCATATGCTAGGCGAGCGAGTTAACTGAAACTAGTTAGGACTAGTAAGAAAGTTACTGTAGGTTGTGAGCATTTTGTCAGCCAGGCTTAAAATATAAAATCCTTAAAATGGATTCAATTCATTTATAAACCGTGTCTTTAGCCCCCTCACCTGTGTGTAGTGAGTACACATGGGTCCAGAGCAGCGGTCAGGGCACCAGGGGTTGCACTCGTGTGGGTACGGGTACGTGTAGTCCTTCACCTCGTCATACCAAGCCTGGACGTGGTAAGCAGGGGAACGGTACCTACGAAACAAGAGAGATCATCACTCCAGAACCCTTTTTGAGAATCTATTCCCTGACCCACTTTCTCCTGCGCATCACTAATGCACGCACACACACACACACACAGATATCTGTTCTCATCCTTGACTCCAAAGTAAATAGTACTCTCTTCCCTGAGCAGCCATTCATCTCCACAGAGTGTAAACATTACTTTATACGGCACTGAGGAGTCATAAGGGAGAGGAGGATAGTGAGGGGGACGCACTTTCCACTGGCATCAGAAGAGGCACAAATGTTAAAGAAACCAAAGCACTGAGTTGCACTGAAAAAGACAAGTCGTCACACACTGCTGCTGGTTTATACAAAGGAGCCGTTGGGTTTGATATAATATGCAACGTGTGGTGACAGTCCGTCACGTTGGATCATTTTAAAAGTCCTGTATTAAAGAAATAGTAAAATACATTATAGGCGCTTTAAAATCCCCCAAAATTAACACAGCTAATATGAGGTCACATTAGGGGAGAAATCTAATTGGCTATTTCAAGCCCTGGCTAATACAAAACTGAATCCCCATTAAAATCTCTACAACTAACTAAAAGTGATTTTCATGTTTTATTTTTTATTTTTAATCTTATAACGTCACTCCTGGCAGTTCTCCGAGTTGGTTCTCCTCTCATGTATCAATTTGCCAGTAATTAAAATGTTACGTTTTTAAAATCCAGTTATCATTAACAAAACAAGTTAGCTAAGGTTGTTATTTCTGTTACCGACACTACAGACTCCTTCCACAAGTGTTTAGTAAACATCTCGTCACAGATCCACGATTACGGACAGTTTTTTTTTATTCGTTTTTTATTGGTGTCCATCGTGTCCCAGAGAACGAGCTGATACTGTAGGAACTATAATATTAGAACGAGAGCATAAATATAAACCTGTGAGTTGCAGCTGCATGAGGGTCAGAGCTGCTGTTTTAGTAAACTAATCATCTCACATCTGATTCAATCAGAATCCAGGATTCAACAGAGCTGTGATAGAAATACAGGGCTATTTATGGCTGGAGGTTGTTACAGTGGAGTCAAATGGCAGGGGAGTGAATCACTCTCTTTGCAAACTGTTTGTTTTACACTGTGTGTGTGTGTGTGTGTGTGTGTGTGTGTACACAGACCTGCCCCAGTGCACTGCCAGATTCTGTCCAATAGACATAATCAGGTCCTGTGGTCCGTGCTCCCACTGACACTGCTCAGCCCAGTGTGTAGCAGAACGCTCCAGTTCGTCGTCCCATATCTAATCACACACAATAAAACCAAATACTGAATATATACTGTATATACAGAAGTACACAAAAATAAAAAAAACAGTAATGCATTGTTATCAGACCACACAGGCTGTAGTTAAACTGCATGATCGATTAAAGGACAAGAATATGTTCATTAAGGTTTTTATAAGAAATTATGATTAAACTCTTTAACATTCTGCTCAACTTTTTGGTAGACCAAATTTTATATCTGATTCGTGCCTGAGCATGGTACACTTGTGTTCACACTAATCTAAATTAACCAGATTTTGGGGTCAAGTGTACTCGCAAACGCATCTCAGTCACTAATGGTAAATCGCCTTTCAGTCATGATATGATCCTGAAATATGGGTTGAAGTTAACCTGACTGAGTCATCTCTACCAATCGGTTGAGGTATGCTTTTCCTTACTGTATTTGTTTGTTTTTTCAATCCACTAAATAATGTTGTTTGCCTTAATAAGTATGCCTTTTATAGTTTCTTTGTAACAGACCATGAAATTAATATAACATGAAATTTGTGAATATATTGATACTTTTACCACAAGTCAACATCTCAACCATTTGGAAGGCGTCTATACTTTATTTTTTCAAACAGACCAAACACTGTCCCAGTAAAGTTTTAAAGAAAATGCAAAACAAAATGTTGCATCGATTTATTTTTTTTTCTTCTTAATGCAGATGTTAAAGGGTTAATAAACTTCTCACTTATCACAATCATTGCTAATGTTATTAACCTACGACATACACAGAACATTTGTGTATGTATTGTATATACATGTGACTTTTTGACCAAAAATTTATTTTATTTTGCCATTTCACGAAATGCGAGCGCCATAATGTGAAGGGAAATCGAACTGTAAAGGGAAAACACACACTACACCGATCCTAGACATCAGAGTCTGGCTCTGGTCCACTGTAAACACTCTGCAATTGGGAATAAATGAAACACATTTCTCTGGCTTATTTCTCCACCTGAAAGGGACGGGAGGAGGTTTCCATCCTCCATCCATGGATACACACAAACACACACACACGCACGCACACACACATGCACACATACACACATACAGTATATACACACAGTGGAAGAAGTCTCACATACACATACATTTGTTCATCTGAGGAACGCTCTGCAGGACTCTCAGTAAATTTCCAATGCGGTGTTAAGCACACACACTCACACACATATGTACACACACACACACACACACACACACTCACTCAGACTCTATAACCCCTGTCCTGTCTGGTGTCCAGGTGTTGGTCCACTCCATACACCAATCCCGGGCAAAAACCTTCTAAACCAAGTAGACTAAAATAAGCAGACTTGCTAAGAAAACTCTGCCTGCTAAGCTTTGACGTTAAATGACATTAGGACTGGTACTATTTTCCAAACACTAATTTAAATCCAACCCTGTGTGCTTGAAAAGTGATTGCTTCTTGTGAGAATGTTCAGTCTGCAAGCAATGATCAAAACGGGTCCAAGCACTAGGTGGCAAACATACTCATTTGAACTAAAATTAGAAGGGAAATTAAATTAGGTTGGAAGTAAGGATTGCATCAAGTGTGGGAAGGCAGGCAAAAGATGATATAATCTCTCTAAAGAGTTGATGTTTCGATGTCGGTTAAGCTCTTTGTGGTGTTTGTGTAAGATCTAAACTGAGATATTATATGCTTAATTGGCCATTCCAAACCACGAGACAACTCTAAATAAAGTTGCCCTCTGAAGCTGAAACAAGACCTGGTCTTCCTTTCCTGGGATGCTCTTCATGAGAGCCAAAAGCTGAGAAATGGAGTCCACCATGGACTGTCCACCACCTCCATGGAGCACGAACCATGGAGGTGGTGGACAGTCCTGTAAATCTCATACAGTAAGTTTGTCTTTATATTTGCACTTATTCTGCTTGAGATTATCAGCTACATTACTGTAACTTCCGGGTTCTGGGGTTGATTCCCAAATAGCAATAAATGGAAAGCTATTGCATGATGTATGGTATACAATCCCAAGTATGTAGTGTCCTCCCTTGATCAGGGGTGAGAGAGGGATTTGGGATTCAGCCTTGTAATATTTGAAGCAAACCTTAGGTATAAATAAAACACAGCCGCGATTCAGGACGACTTACCAAGGAGACAGCATGTTGTTTAAGACGACATAACGTTATCAGATGTGTGTTATGGCTGAAAGTGCTTCTGTGACTGGTTGTGAATGTGGGTTTTGTCAGCCAGCTGCTCTCTCCTCAGTACTGTGGACCGTACAGACCGACTCTCACCCACGCTGAGACCCAACACCTGGGACGCCGAGTGATACAGTGGAAACAGCTGCCTTTAGACTTTTATTATAAGTGCGTTTGAATTAAACATTTTTTCTTAAAGGTAATCACACACACTACAGTGTATAGGGAGTGAGTTGATTGACATGCCTTTAATGCCAAACCTTTTGCATCCATGCTGTCGTCATGTAGCTGTAAATATCTCCGCAATAACCTCGAAAGCAGATGTTTATGATACTAAAGAAAATACGGTTGAAGCCGCTGATCAACATCGTGTAAGATTCTGGAGAGTTTTTCCGCTAAACTGTAAAGCACTCTGACTCAGTAGAGAGCCAGCAGACGGCTGTTTTAGGTCTGTTTATGATTCAGTGCCGGTGTTTAGAAAAGTCAACGCAAGCGGCTGACGTCAACCGCAGTGGATGCCGTCCGTATTGCCCTACGGTTTGCTTTGTGTTCGTCTTAACTTATCTAGTATATCTTTTGTTGTGAAATGAGCCACTTGTACCACTTTTCCTTCTCTCTGTGTCCTTACCATGTACTCCATGTTAGAAGCAGTTGGATAAACGCCACCTCTCAGTTTGTTGTGCAGAAGAAGAATCTCCTCACGATCTGACCACGGTATGGCGCGGCGGACACGTGAGCCTGACGTCGAGCTCGTGCCGTTAGCCTGCATCTCATCCTGGTAGCGACTCAGCAGCCGCTGAAGCTCGGGAGACTCGGGCAGGAAGAGGCTGGAGGAGAGATGAGTGGCCAGTAGCAGCACGGTGAGAGAGAGCAGGCAAAGCATGGTGGCGAGAGGGTGGAGGTGGTGGATCACAGATGGCGAGGAGTAAATTAGAGATGGAGACCGATCTGAAAACAGAGCAGGGACCATCAGCACCAAACATGTGGCACGCTTTCCAATTACAAACACAAGCTCACTGAACCACCTCAAATAGCTGGACATTGTTTTGGGAAAAAAAAAAAGAAAAAGAAAGAAGGCGCCAAATAGGGAAGGAAAGAATGATAGAAAGGAAGAGTATGTCATTTTTTTTTTAATGAAGGAAAGAATGAAGGAAAGTCAAAGGTGTATAATAGAGAATAAGGAATGTTTCTAATAAGAGACAAGGCCTTTACAAAAGAAAGAGAAAATCTCTACAAATAAAGAAAGGTAAAAAAGTAAGGAACCCTATACAAATGAAGAAGGAAACCTCTTTAAATGAACAAGAGAGAAAGCCAAAAATAAATAAATAAATAAATAAAGACTGCAAAAGAAAGAAAAAAAGGCTAGAAAGGAAAGTAAGAAAGATTACTAAAGAAGAACAGACAGACAGACAGACAGACAGGGTCTGCGGAGCGTCTTTGATGTTGCGCACACCAGGCCTCCTCCCTCTGACGCAGGACTCGCTGCTGAGGCTCTTAAACCTCACGCATCAGTGCAGACGAGAAACCTGAGCTTCTAAATCGGCTACCAGTCACTACTCACTTCCTGTCTATCTGAGTTTCCTTCCATCATCACGGCTTCCTCACTTCCTGATAATGTTATAATTTTCAGAATTACACAATCTCATCTTATCGCCTCGGATTCGCTTTTAAAGAACAACAAACATCCATCCAGCTTCATCCTCATCCTCAGTCACGTCTTTACTCTGTCCTGATTCCCCCGCTCCCTCCCCTCCCCTCTCCTCTCCTCTCCTTTCTCAGCTCTGTGAAACATCAACTTTCCAAGCATTTACTGGATAACGACTTGAAGGCACTTTTTTTTCAGGAGAGAGAGAGAGAGATGAATAAAGTCTTTTTAGAGAAGCGTTTCGAGAAGAAGCCTCGCGTCACGTGCCGTCTCCGGACCACACGGCCGTCACAGGGCCTGTACTCTCTCTGTCCCTCTCTCTGTCCCTCTCGCTCTCCCTCGCTCGCTCTTTCCACAGGTTTGAGGTCTGACACCTCAGCTGTGTGAACACACTGTCACGGCTCCAGCTACAGTCCTCTGTGAAAACCAGACCACCACACCCCTTACCCTCACTGTCCTCTCCTGACTCGGAGTTTCTCTCCTTACTCCCTCACTCCCTCCCTCACTCACTCACACACACACAAACATCTTCCAAAGAATCTTGCACAGACATAATTAATGCTATGCAAAACTTAAATCTAAACCTCAGAGGAAACATTTAGGAAAAATTCAGGACCAAGATATCAAAAGCATGCCCACACACACACACACACACACACAGGGAAAGAGAAAGAGAGAGATTAAATTGAATTAGAGCAGCAATAAATAAATAAAATAGACAAATATGCTTCCTAAATTTTTACACCAGGTGTTCTCTGTGTGTGTTCTGGGGACCTGGGCTCCATAAAGCAAAACCACCAGATCTGTGTTTTCTTTATCTTTATTATCCAAGATATTATTATTATTATTATTATTAGGCAGTCATGTGAATCAATCAGAACCTCAATAACTCAAAAAACACCAAAGTCTATTAAATAGGGTCAATTTGAATCTAATTGTGAAATATTCACAAATAAAAATGGTCATGGCTCCAGTACACAGCCAGATTACAACCTTCAATGAAAAAATGAGAAAAAAAGCCGGTAATTGTTCCTGCATGTGCACACAGCACGGGTCGAGTGCTGACACTGAAATACCTGAGAGTTTCATTACATGTTTAACCACACACCCGGCAAATGAGTTCAGCTGCCCTCACACACACACACACACACACACACACTCGGTCAAACACCTCCATCTCTGTTTCATTCTTATTTGTCTAAGAGTTCAAAAAGTACAGAGTTTCATCCTTGTCCATGTGCACATCATACAGCTGTGCAATTCACTTAGAACAACACTGCATACATTAAAGCACTTAACACAACTATGTGAACACACACACACACACCTGAGATGAAATGCTGAACTCCAAAAGTATATTAAATAATTGAGTATCTGAATAAAGTGTGACATTACCAAGCTTGTTAATCCTCCAAGAATTCCTGACTGTCTTCTCCACCGTTGATTAACACCTCTGTCTTGTGTGAAATCCTCCTAACTCCAGCAGGTTTGAGGAGCTCTACAGGCTGTAGGACTTTCTTATTCCCACTGACTATCAGCTCAACGTTCAGCCCCTTTTATAGAGAAACATACCTGGCAAGGGAGGGAAAAAAAAAGGAAAAAAGAGAGGAAGGGGAAAAAAACAGAGCTGCTGAGCTACGCATGCCGTGTGTACACGCCCACTCGGGCCCTCCAGAGGAAGGCTATGTTCTTGGAAAGCCTCGAACGATGTCCACAGTGCGTAAATCAGCGTAAGCCCAGTCCCATCTCAGCTCCTCTTATCTGCCTCCACTGGGCCCTGCGTCCAAATTCCCGATTCAGCAGCAGCTCTGGGAATCTGCCATTCAGTTGGACGGAATCATTGTACGTCAATATCATCAATATCATGATGATTCTTTTGAGCAGATTGATGATGATCTATGTTTCTATGCATAAAGTGTGACGAGCAGGATGTCATTCCCTCAGCCAAGCGCTGGCAGTTCCGTCACGTCAAAGTTTGTTCATTTCAAAAGCCATAAAACATTTCTGTCTGAATCGAACAGAGCAAGTTCAATTTCCTAAATATTTAAGATCCTGCACTATTTCTGAGTGCCTTTTTAAATGTAAGAAAAGGTCGGAGATTAATATTTACCATGTGTTACATTAACACCTTGTACAAAAAGGCGAGAGGACCAACAACAGATCTCTAAAGTTCATGAACATATTTTAAAGATTCCACTTTGTCAATAACACTCGCTCACTCACTCCCTCTCTCATTCACTCACTCACTCACTCCCTCTCTCACTCACTCACTCACTCCCTCTCTCACTCACTCACTCACTCCCTCTCTCACTCACTCACTCCCTCTCTCACTCACTCACTCCCTCTCTCACTCACTCACTCATCCATACGCTTAATCCTGTCTACAGGGTCGCGGGGGGCCAGAAGCCGATCCCAGGAGACTTAGGGCACAAAGGAGAAACTAGTGCTCTGAGACTTTTAGACCTTACAACAAACAAAAGAACTTCACTAATGATGGAAAGAGCAAACAGTCAAAAGCAGACTATTGTAACCAGGACATTTATATGATTGTCCACTCTCACATATTTTACATCCACTCTGGTTTCCCGGTGAAAAGGAATGGGTACGTTTTAACAAAACTCATCATTTACACCAGGTGAGTAAAGCAGACTTTAGTTCTGCGGTGCACCTGATGTCCACAATATTTCTGAACTTAAAGACACGCCTACATTTCAACCTATAGTATTAACAATGATGACACTTTTCCATCTATTGTCTTAAGGATACCTGTGTTTTCATCTTAAAGACACACCCGTTTTTTCCATCTATTGTCTTAGACACGCCTATGTTTCCATGTATGGTCATAAAAGATACAC
Organism: Clarias laeviceps; assembly: GCA_030014305.1. Lineage (NCBI taxonomy): Eukaryota > Metazoa > Chordata > Actinopteri > Siluriformes > Clariidae > Clarias > Clarias laeviceps. The sequence continues at coordinate 26,352,296 of JAQMYJ010000007.1, forward strand.
CCACCCATCCATCTATGGTCATGCAGACTCTCATGTCTCCATCTATGGTCTTAAAGACACGCCCGTTTGTTCCATCTATTGTCTAAGAAACATCTATTTTTTCATGGTTGGTTTTAAAGACGCACCCACCTTTCCATCTATTGTGTGTCTTAAACACTTATGTTTCCATGTTTGGTCCTAAAAGACACACCCACCCATCCATCTATGGTCATGCAGACTCTCATGTCTCCATCTATGGTCTTAAAGACACACCCACCTTTTATCTATGGTCTTAAGGACACCTGTGTTTCCATCTATGCACCTATTTAAAGATGCACCTATTTGTTCCATCTATTGTCTTAGACACCTATTTTTCCATGTATGGTCTGAAAGACACGCCCACCTTTGCATATATAGTCTTAAAAAAACACCCATTTTTCCATCTACAGTCTCCATTTAAAGACACACCTGTATATTCTATCTATTGTCGTAAACACTTGTTTCCATGCATGGTATTAAAGACACCCACATTTCCATATATGGTTCTACATATATGGTTTCCATCTAAGGACTTACACATATGTCAATATTTCCCAACTTAACATAAACACACCCCACTTCCAGCTGCTGTCATTTCTGTATAGAAACATATGTATATACACCATGCAACTTTTCTCTTCCAGTGAAGTCACTAGTTTATCAGAATCGGCTGCATTAAATGGCGAAATCATCTCTGCATGTCTGCGATGTTGTCCCTGCTACAGGACCCGCCCACTCATAGCGCATACTGAGACAAATTTAGTGATATAATCACTTCACACGTCACCTGGCTTTCTAATAATGAATCGACTAAACATCTCATCTTCTGTAGAGTGATGAGACTCCACAACCCGAACCTGACATAAACATGTGCTATTTCTGTTGCTGAATTTTTCTTTAAAAAAATTCTCCCTACATCGGACCTGAAATGTTTCAAAGCCTCCAACACAATAAAACCAGATACCTCAGACCTGCTCAGGATCGGCTTACTCGACACATGCAAGATTAGATCTGGGATTTAGAAACGTCTTGTGTGAAGTGAGTCTGTCTCAGCCACAACCACAGGTATGATAATGATAAGGAAAGTGTTTAGGGAGTGTTTTGTCCAAACGCTTAGACCTGTAGATTTAACGTTAGAAGAATGTGGACCAAAAAACTGTATAGTTATTTATAAGACGATATAATATACAAACATATATTGCCTAAAGAGACATATATATATACAGTAGTGCAATAATATCAAGACCTTAAAATGAACGTAGGTGTACTACTGAGCTAAATGAATTGTAGTGACAAAAGAAAAAAAAACAGTTGATTCACCAATAGCAGTGATTCATCATAGTACAATAGCAGAATGTTCCGCTCCTGAGGTTTTCTTTTTGTCCTTAGTGTCTGAGCAGAACACAATATCATCACTCTCATATCGTTTAAAGATAACAGATACGTGATTTTTATTCAGCATGTACTGTAGATTAGTTTAGGCATTACACTTAGATATAACACATCTCATGCATCAGTTACTGTATTTCTAATCACATCTCCTGCTGCAGTACGTTCATTAGCCAATATGGCTTTGTGGTTAGCATTGTCTCCTTGCACCTCTAGGGTTGAGGTTCGATTCCCGCCTCGGGGTCTGTGTGCCTGGAGTTTGCATGTTCTCCTCGTGCTTGGTTGGTTTCCTCTGTGTACTCCAGATTCCTACTACAGTCCGAAGACATGCAGATAAGGCTAATTAGCGTTCCCAGTTTACCCATAGTGTGTGTGTGTGTGTGTGTGTGTGCGCCCTGCGATGGATTGTTTCAAGAGGTTTCTTGTTAAGTTTCCTGATGAAGCAGTGTTTCTTCATCTTACTTTAGCTTCACACACACATAAACAGCATGTCCGCGCACAAACAGACACAAACACACGCACAAACAGGTGGGTTTTATATATTTCAAGCGCGCTTCCGGAATGAATCCAAGGTTCCACTTGGCAATTTATTTCCATTTTTTAATCTGTAAAGCTGCTTTGTGACAATGCCCACTGTTAAAAGTGCTATATAGATTAGAATTAAATAGCAGCTTGGTGATGCTGGGGTTTGATGCTGTGACCTTCCAATTAGCAGTCCAATGCTAACCGCTGAGCTACCCCCATCCCACTTTTTCCATTTGTAACCTTATCATTAAAATTCCTGGACAATAAAGTAGACTTGGCCAGAAAAAAAAGGCATTAGAGTTCACATATGTCTGGTGGACTGATGAATTTATAATTTGTCTGCATCTGTTAGGGCTAAACCCATGTGTGACTTATTTCTCCTGTAATAACAGCAAAACCTCAAATTTACAGAACTCTAGTGGACTTATTTGGAACAGCTTATTTAAAAGAGTGAACTACATCATAAACGTCAACTGAATTACACAGCTATGAGAAAAGAGTGGGCCAAAACTTATAGGCACTGTCTCAAGACTTCAAAATTCAAATTCAAATTTTATTTGTCACATACACAGTCATACACAGTACGATATGCAGTGAAATGCTTGTACGACCGCCAGTGACCTTAAAAATAAAAATAAAAACTATATATAAGGAATAAATATTAATAAAAAGAAATACGAAAGAAAACTGTACAAATAAGGGCATAATAAAAATATTACAAAATATAGAAATATAGGAATATAGAGGGGTGGGGGAAAAAAAAAAAAAAAAAAAAGGATATATACTGTAAGAATTTTAAAGTGACAATGGCTGTGAAAATATGCATGAAAAGTGACTTATGAAAGTGAAAAGTGACTTATGAAAGTGAAAAGTGACTTATGAAAGTTGTGTTCCTTCCTAATCTGGTGTGATTCTAATCATAGTCTTGTTGGTGGTTGATTTGGCATTTAACGCAATGTTTAAAAAATAAAATAATTTTATATGTTCAATAAGTGTTTTTTTTTTTTTTTTTCATACATAAAATAAAAGCTTGATCACCAGATAGGAACTGAAAACTAATGGAATAAATGAGTTCTTCTTATAAACATCAAGGCATCTTGGATTTACATTAAAGTTCAACCCACCAAGAGATAATTGTTTCCATCAAATTTAGCTCACCCTTAAAGAAAAAGAAAGAAAAGAAAAAAAAAAGGTGCAGTGTACAGGGGAAAAAATATCTTCGTATTAACACCAGTTAACACCAGAGCAGTACAGAAACACCACGTCAACATGAGACAAGAACCTCGTACCCAGAGATTTATCTTCCTGAGTGAGAGTCTAAGCTGTGTTTTTCCAAACCTTTTAAACTCATCTCCAGAGAAACGTCCAGTAAAATTCTGTAGCTCAAACACACAAAGCAAGGGACGTCCAGCTGCCTGGGAACAACCTGGGGGTCTGAGGCAGAAAACTCCAATCTAAACATCTTCTACCTCTTGTTCATGTTCACTACTAACACTTATTCTTGATCATTTCTGTTCACTTCTCATCACCTCATCCTAGTTCTTCTTATTTCTTGTTTTATTTTTGTCTTAGATAGATAGATAGATAGATAGATAGATAGATAGATAGATAGATAGATAGATACTTTAGCAGTCCTAGAGGAAATTGCTGAATTTACTGAATACTATTTTTTCCTTTTGCTTCTTCTTACTATTACTTCATCCTGTTCCATCTCCTTTTTTTCTTGCTACTGTTCTTCCTCTTTCTTCCTTGTCTTCTTGGCCTCTGAATATTCAGTCACAGCTGGGAATCATTAACACACCTCGGCACAAGACAAAATTATCCAGCAGGATTTTCAGCGATTTAACTGCAATAACAAGGAAATTCATTTTGGAACCTTTTCAATGTCAAGCTGGATTTGATCAGTTTAACCCACAGGTTACACAACAGAGCCAAATCGTCGTGGTCAGTCGGTCAGAGAATTCGGTGATTTGATGGAAAATTTCATATTGCAGGGACAAAAACAACACGCCCATCCAAAATGCATTAAATTCCAGCTGCTGTACAGAGGTTTATGCAAAATAAATGTCATAAAGCATCCGGAAACGGATAAATTCCTCTACACTCTATTCAAAGAAAATTTGAATAATAGTTATTCTTGGTAACTAGAGTTAGAAGCCACATCGTGTTCATCTGTAGGTACTTAAAAAAAAATTAGAAACACCACGTACTGGTTAGGAATAAAACATTCTGTGATGAAGCCCTTCGCGTTCCCACTACACTGAAGTTGATTATTTTTCTATAACAGCATTGCAAAGTGTGCCAACTATTTTTTATTAAATGAAGAATGATAGCCTACACCTTTTTGTTCTTGGAGACTTGGAGACTGGAGACTCCTTCCATAAATGTTAAACAGAAATCTTGACCACATGAACAATCACACCGCCCAGTGGACACATTGGAATCAGTCATTACTATAGAAATGATAATGTTTTAAATAAACAAATCAATATAAACCCCCACTAGGGTCTAAAGCTGTGAATCAGGTGCAGAATATTCATTTCATTTAATTAGCCTTTGGGGCATTGCGATTTTTGGATTCAGTAGTACTAATGTTAATTGTCTGATTTGTCACATGCGACAGTATTTCTTACAAGTACAAACTACAGAAACATCTACTGAAATGCTGTATTATCTGTGTTGTTGATTTTCTAAATGTTGTGTCTCGTACAAAGCGATAATCTTTTATTCTGCTGTTAGTGACAAGTTATCCATCTTCTGTGAATGTCAATTGGTTTTGTGTCTTTATTAAAGAGAAAACTGATCACAAGTCCCGGTCTGACATGAACGCATTTCGTCTTTCATCCTATTGAGCTACACCTCATGTGCGGCTGTGATGTCAACAACTATTTGACTCAATTATTCCCTGACAAATGTCTCTCAACTGTCTCTCTGTCCCTCACCCTGTCTGTCTTTTCACTTCCAACAGTGGAAAATCCATATGCATCTCTCCTTACCTCTCTACTTCTCTTTTCTGTCATTCTCTCCATCTCTCTCTCTCTCTCTTCTGCACCTCTCCATTTCTCTGTTCTTCTACAACCATCTCTTTTCCCCCAATCTTTTTTCCTATTTCTGAGGAAAAACTCGGCTTTGAGGCGCTTTTTGTAACTGAACGTCTGGTTTAAATTTACAGCCTGTGTTTTCTGCCCTGTTGTGGTTTTGGGTCTCTGCAGATTCACAGAGCTTTACCCCAGTGTTGAGTCGTGGTTGGCAGAAAGACAATGTTTTGGAGAGGTCCATCGGTGTCCACGGCCGAATGCTGTTTTTGACTTGTGCCTGGGTGCTATGGTTGAAAATGTTGCCATTTTAAAGCTAAAATGCTCATTATTTCCACTGCTCAGTCATTCACTGTAATCAACCAGAGAAATGTGGGTGGAGCTAAAATCAGAGCAGATCGCAAATTGGTCGAATGCAAAATCGTATAATTATCCTAATAATGTTCCTTGCTAAAACGGCTTCTATACTGGACAGTACGTGACCGTGATCTTTAGTAGTGTAGCAATGACAAAATTTCTCTATTACATAATCTAACAAATTTGATTGACATTCACAAAATTGTGTTTTAGATTAAATTAGATTCATTTTCCCGGGTGTGGTTTAGTCTGGACCGTGATATTCAACTGAATTTTTTTTATTCCTTTCCTGCCATACAAGCAAAATACAAAACCTGCAAGCTGTATATTACAGAGTCTAACAAATAAATTAAAAAAATTTTTGCAAATAACTATCTGTACAAGTGTGGCATGCATTTGTGTTCAGGTGTCCTTCAGATGTCACCTAATAAGTAAATAGAGTCCACCTGTATGTAATTTAATCTCAGTATAAATACAGCTGTTCCATGAAGCCCTCAGAGGTTTGTTAGAGAACATTAGTGAACAAACAGCATCATGAAGTTAAGGAACACACCAGACAGGTCAGGAATAAAGTTGTGGAGAAGTTTAAAGCAGGGTCAAGTTATAAAAAAATATTTTTCAATAAACAGGTTTTCAATAAAATATGTGCCACTTTGTGCAGGTCTATCAGATAAAATCCCAATAAAATACATTCATGTTTGTGGTTTTAACGTGACAAAATTTGGTTCAAGGTGTATGAATACTTTTGCAGGGCACTGTAGCTATTTTCTGAGTTAAGTAAAAGTTTTGCCACCTTTGTTCCATATGGGGTAAACAAGCAAATTAAAAAAATTATTTGCATTAAAAAACATATGCCTCTATTATATGCAATTTTTAACCTTCTAAAAGTCAGAGAACAGACTCTTGAAACTTGATCATGGTTCAAGATACTGTAGATTTGGACTGGGGTTAGGAACCATATGCCAGTTTGTTGTAAAATCTCTATATTTGAGAGACTGAGTAAATCCCTAAGCAGGTGCTGGCAGGACGAGTGCCACAAGCCATGCCCAATGTGGAGATTCCAGCTCGTATGCCAGCACTTTGTTTAAACGAAAAAAGTCTCAGGCGCCAAAGTCGCCAAGGAAAGCGGGAAGCGCTCCATGTAGGACAAACCCACATTATGGGACGGTCTGCACTGAGACAAAGTGCTGTTGTAAGCAAATCTAAACTATCCAAACTTTAGATTTTTACAGACTGAACAGAGGTCAGCTGGAGCAGACATGGCTTTCGTTCTAGCATACAATTCCATTCCATAGCACCCAAACCCACAACCAGATGACACCAACAAGTTCCCACAAGCTCAGAATGTCTCAAACCACAAGGTTTTTTTTTTGTTGTTGTTTTCTTTTCTTCCCCCCACCAAATTCTGGCTCATAAAAAGGCATACTTATAGAGAACCAAGTAGCAGAGTGACATTTGAGGGCTGTGTTGGGCTTCTCCATCTGGTCATGACATTTCAAAGCATTTATCATCCTAATTACTCATCTGAAACAGTATAAGCACACTTCTGAGAGTTCTGGGTGGAGAAAGTCTCCCTCGAAGAATCTTTAAAAAGCCCTACAATTCCTTCTACCGTAACTCCGTCATAAATGACGCAAAAGAATTAATGCAAAACACGACCATCAGATTACAGTCAGGAGCAAAACAAAATAAGAGGCGCAATATGAGAAGTTTAGTTTAAAAAATAAAACTATCTACAACTTTGAGTTAATGACTGAATAAGGATAGAGAAAAGAAACGTCAAGAAAAATATGCAGGGGACCGGGATGGGATCTGAGACACGATGTCCAACTGTGAGAACCTAAAAGCAAAATTAATAGCGTTGAAAAAAAATGGAGCAAAATTTGCTCTTTCGTGTTTCAATCAGAACTTGACATTTGTATTGAAATTTTCTCAATTCTGGGCAACACACACACACACCGGACCTTCACATCCATATGTGGTTCTTCTACAAAGCTGGAGGTACACGATTACATAAATACAAAATGTCTCTGTGTGCTGTAGCATTATTTACAGTTTCTCTTCACTGGAGGCAAGAGATGCATGGGTTCCAGCATGATGTTATTCCTGTGAGATCCACAAGGCCAGCTGCATGAAGACATGGTGTGTTAGGGTTTAAAGAACATGGAAGAACTCGAGTGTCCTGCACAGCGCCTTAACAGAACTCAACCCTCACTTTGGGATGAACTGGAATTGAAACTGGAGCCTCTTCAACTTTCCAACATTAGTTCCTGAGTTCAGTAATAATGTTGTATCTGAATGAATACAAAAATCCACACACCCAAGACCCGACGTCCTTCTCAAGAAAATGGAGGTCATGACAACATACGAGGGAAAATTCGCTTTGATATACAAGTGTTTTGATATATTGGCACACTTCCTGGAGCAAATTATGCTCGCAATCCATGGTTCCACTGTATTTAAAAATGTAAAAGTGGAAGGAAATCTTAAAAGCATGGCTTTGTACATTGTCTACTACATGACGCCTCATGAGATTTGTGCAAAGAGAACGTTATGAAGAAGCTCATTGTCGGCTTTGTTGACGCCTTTGGTGAGCGTTCAGCATGTGAGGCTGAAATCGAATCTGATGATTTCTTAGAAATTTTAAATGGAGTTACAGGTGATACATTTCAGATACTAGACTACAGAGACGAAGCAGAAACAACTCGAGTGACGTTTCACACAAGAAAGTGTGTGGGAATTGGTGAGGGGGGAAAAAAAAAAAACAGGCTGTATTAGGACAGGACAAACCCTCTGTGACTTCACCCATATGTTTTCTGAAGATCGGTTTTAAAGCTCAAACGTGGGAGCTCTGATCATCAACATCTTGGCAGGAGCTGGCTCCGTCTAACCCCGCGGTTAATCCATCAATATGCAAACAGCGGCACGAACAGAGCCTGGCTGTTGGTTGGAAGGGGGCTAACATTAATTTATATTCTAATATTACTTTGCATTTGACGCACAACAGACAGCTATTGATGTGGCCGTCACTCAAGTCGATCATGCCCTTAATCTATACATATAAAAAACTGTAAAGTTGTCGTGTCTGTACATTGAAGATATTTGAGGAAAAAAAAATTGGTGGGAAATAGAACACATCGGGGTGGTTTTTATAAGTTGTGTGTGTCTGTTTGTTTACGCATCACATAAAAACTCCTGAACGAATTTTAATAGGGTTTTCACAGATATATTTGGCCAGGCTTCGTCATTTAAAAAAAATAATAAAAAAAAGGCTACTTTCATTACCACAGATGGCGCTAGACATACTCTAAACTTGGTAATAACTGATGCGTTTTTAATATGTGCTTATGAGTGTGCAACTGAAATCTACTTAATAAACGCAATACCTTCTCATACCTTCATTCTGGTGTGAGACGCTTCTACAATTTTTTATTACATGTGATTAATGTCTGAAACCCAACAAACCAGGCAAATTCTCGAATTTAGCTTCTGCACATACACATTTCGTATTGATTGCAAGTTATTATTCCAGCATGCATTTTTTTCCAATCTATAGGTTTATTCTCAGCCGACCACCCAAGGCCCTGAAATTAGTTTAAAGATCCGCTCAAGGCTATAAAAGCACACTGGAGTCTGTCGCGAGCTCAAAGAGGAACATTCTCAGTCTTTAGGTGGTCCATCTGAGGCTGCAAGTTTCTCCGCTGGTCTCAGGACCGAGTTCGGAAACAAACTTTGTGTGACATTAACAAATTGAACATATAGTGTAGTGGGAGAACCGAGAAGAAAGACATAGAGCGATGGCTAATCATCGGACGAGCAGACGGCCGGGCAAGCTGCAAAAAAAAAAAAAAAAAAAAAACACGACAGAATCGGGTCAATAGCGGGGAAAGTATGGCAGGCATGTTAAACAGTGCAGCGAGTGCGTCCGCAATCCGATACCCTTACAACGCTCGCCAGCACCGACAGAGAAGATCGGTCCTCCTTTATTTCATGTTTGCTTTTCAGTTATACAGCACACATTCCTCACCACAGGAGGACCAGAGCCAAGAGGGGAGGAAAGACCGCATTGTTCAAATACAGTAGCCTTTTTGTTGTTGTTTTTTTCCTTTTTATTATGAAAGCCCAACTCAGACTTTGTACTAAACTACAGCCAAAAACAGCTTTGTCACAGTTTTTTTTTATTTGAAAATTTAACAACAGGGGAAACAAACAAAACAAAAACAAACAGGGGGGGGGGGGGGGGGAGGCTGAAAGCTGAGGTGAGAAATACGCTGTATTTTAGCTCAGTTTCCCGACACACACACAGTGTTAGGAAGCACAAACCAAATAGAGAGACACTGTTTTTAAAAATCAGAACATTTCTGACATTTATACCGAGAAAAAAAAATTCAACATAAAGAATTCTGATGAATGTGGCTATGAAAGAAAAAATAAAAATAAAATTCCAAAAGTAAGTAAAAATACTGACAGTGCAATAGTAACAAAATCAGTACATCTAAACCAACAATTAGGAGAATTTCAGCTTTTCATGATTTTTTTTTTTTTTTTAATTTGTTTAACATAAACCTTTTAAAATGATGGATGATTTAAAATGCTGATTCAGAACTCAAGACCAAAATTTCATATCACATTCATGAGTAGCAACAGCATCAGATACAGGTTTTGCGTACTTTGGTTTTCGTTTCGGGAAACGCTCGTCTCTCTGCAGATCGTTAGGTGAGGACAAAGAAATAAAAAAATTTTTTTTTTTTTTTTTAAAAGCTCACAAAAATGGGGGGAAAAAAATCTGACAAATATCCATGGTGTTGTCGGATCATTTCTGAAAAAAAGAAATGTATTCTTTCATCAGAATGATTTTAGTAGGAGTGGTATGTAACTGGTGTGCAATGTCGTCTCAGGACGTCAAAAAAAATAAAATTAAAAAAAGCAGAGCTCCTCTGGGAAACTTCAGCTTTATTTGTTAACAGCTGTGTGTTTATACAAGTGTGTTCGCAATTATTTGATAAAAGAACTGCTTTAAGTGGAGCTCGTTGAAGAGATTAAAGAAGCTCAAGGAGATGCTACAAGTTGGAGAAAACAGAACGTGGAAATAGTACGAGATGCTGCGCTCACGTCAGGGATGGACAAATCACAAGCAAATCGAGACAACTAACAAAAAGGAAAAAGTATTAAAAAAAAAAAAAAAAAAAAAAAAAACAACACCTTACTGTCTTTTTCATAATAAACCCGATGTTTTCGATGTTGAAATGCTAGTTACAATAACATGCTAATCGATAGTAATCCCACCACCTGCTGCGCTACGCTCATCAGTCTATAAGCAACTTATGTTTACCTTCTTTAACAATGCAAATTTATTAGTAATCACAATCGACAGGTTCTTATTTATTTAAAAAAAATTTAATGCACAAAATGAGGAAATACCAACTTATACGCAACGTACACAATGCGAGTACGCGGTTATTCTGAATAATTATCAATCTGGTATTTGGAACTTCTTTTTCGACTTTTTTCGACTTCTTTTTCGACTCTTCGACAGCGAAGAGTGTGCTGTAATTTAATTCACACAAAAAAAAGAAACATAAAAAATAAAAATAAAAACACTGATGAAACCTCAGTACAAGCGGCAATCTTTAGTTCTGTAGGAACGGAAGACTAACTAAACTTGAATATCATGTTGTTGAAGCCGTGCTACACAATCGTATGCGTTTTCAGTGCTCACTCTTTAATAACTAGTAATTAGCTATAAAAAAGAAAAAAAAAAAAAAAAAAAAAAACATATTTTCTGAATACCAACTTCACCAATCAGGTTTCAGGGCAAAACAATACTTCCTGATTTGTCCATCCCTAATATAACATCTCTGTTTAAAAGGACGGTGAAATTTTTGGAGTTTTATGGTTAAACAAGGAAGGTGAGATTCTTTTCAATCTCAACTAACAGTGATTAAGTTTAGGTAGCATTAAGGATTTCATTGCATTTTAATTATTTTTTTTTTAAACAAGAAACACATTGAGGAACTTGTCCATCGGCTAGCAGACGAGTTGTGACACTTGTAAACTTTATCCCAAAAATTATCCAAAAATCTATAACATTTGGGGAGAGAGGCGGGAAGAAATAAAACACTTACACAGGACCAGCAAATGAGGACAGAAATCGGCGATGGTGTTTGTGTTGTTGCTGTTGTAGGGGAAATAAAAAATAAAAAAAAAATCTTCGAAGATTGTAACAAAAATGTGATTCATCGAAGAACTTTATTGGTTATTGTGCTTTATGTCGGGTCACATTTCTTTAAATTCAAATCAAAATTAAAGGAACAAAAAAAGTTCAAGGTCAGGTAGAATGAAAATGAAGAAAAAGAAAAACCTCAATACAATCAGTGTATAAGCTTGATGAATGGTCAATGAAACAAAAAGCGAGCATGACCGTGTGTGTGTGTGTGTTTGTATGTGCACGTTATGCACACTTGTTAGGGCTTAATTAGCTCATTTAGCCATGCAGGATTCCCAGCTGTTCCCAGCTGAAAATATTAATCATCAGAAATACAAAAAAAAAAAAAAAAAAAAAAAAATTCATTGCCAAAAAGGGAAGAGAAAAAAATAAAAATACATACAGTACTGAGAGGCGGAGTCTGCTGAGCGCAGGCGTATGGAGTAGCGGAGGCTTCCTGCTCTAAACGCCAGCCCAGGATTGGCTGAGCCCGAGAGACACTCGGCCTCTTGGACACCCCTCCTCGAAGTGACGTACGATTAAAAATTTGAACATGGGTTGATGGTAAGAAACAAAAAAAAAAAAAAAGATCGCTCATTGTTGCTTCATCTCCAGCATGTACTCACCACACACACACAATTTCCCCAGGCATCCGAACACTCAGTGAGAAATGTGCATATATTTGGCTGCGTGTTTGTATGTTTCATGTTTATTTTTATTCATCAAATTTTAAAGAGATTCCGTGCACACAAGCCTGTGTATTTTCAATAAATCATATCCTAAAGCGGATTAAAATTGTTAAATCATTCTAACTCTATGCCCAGAAAAACCAAACCCAGGGTTCTCGCAAAAACAAAAAACAAACAAGAAAAAAAAGAAAAAAAAAAGAAAAAAAAAAAGAGAAGCTTCTTATTAAATTTCACATCTGCCACAGCTCCCTCGCTCCCGATCTGACGTCTCCTTATAATCTGATGGCTCCAGTGTTTTTTTCTTCTTTTTTCGCTCAGTTAGGCCTGAGTGTCGAGATCATGAAGGACAGACGAGAGAACAACAAAGCAGAGAGGAGAGGAGTGCAGAGGAGGAAGAGAAAGAGGAGAAGAAAAACAAGGAGGTGGCAACAGCGGAGCAGAGTGTCTTGTGTCGCCGGGATTCTGAAGGAAACTCGTGTTCTGCGTGCTCGACTCAGTTTTTTTTTTTTTTTTTTTTTTTGTGTCAAAGTTTGCTGGTGGAGGGCATCAAAAAGAAAGAAAGAAAAGACAAAATAAATTGATGATTTCATCCGGCAGAACGACGACCACTGAATCCCTTCGATAAAAGGCAAAACACTTAAATCGTTCACTCTCACACGATGCCATTAAAAAAGTAGCTTAAAGAAAGAAAAAGAGGAAGGAATAAAAAAAAAATTTAAAACGCAGTCCCTCGATCTCAGTCTGGCGGAGGAAGGGGATTAAAGCGTCTCCGTCTGTCGCCGTGCCCTCCTTCACGCTGCAGCGTCAGTCTCGAAACATCTCACGGAAGTCTTAACAGGTTTGAAATTTTCCCCCCTCGGACATGAAAAAAGCCGACTCCGTGTGAAAGCGAGGGATGACGAGGAGAGGGAGGAAACTCGCATGAGGAGGAGAACAAGAAGTTGGGCAGTGTTCCTGTTGAGGCGTGTGAGTGATTGTGTGAGTATGTTGGGTTAGAAAGTGTGTGTGTGTGTGTGTGTGTGTGTGTGTGTGTGTGTGTGTGTGTGTGTGAGAGAGAGAGAGAGTGTATGTCTAAGCGTGTGTGAGAGTGTGTGGTTTTCTACAGCAGGTCGACACGGCGGTAGTAAAGCAGGTAGGCGGTGCGCTCTGCAGTCTGCTTCACCACCTGGTACTGGTTGATCACCTTGACCACCTGGTCATCGATGCGCAGCCAGCCGTTCAGCCCAATGTGGAAGACGTCCGTAGTGTAATGGCCGCCCGTGGCACTGTTCCCATGGTGATAGACGACTGTGTGGAGAAAGAGAGAGAGAGTTAACGTGACATACAGTGAACTGCCACACACTCAGGCTGCTGTCATTTTGTTACAGGTAGTCCCCTACTTACGTGTTCCGCTATGTGAGCACGTTCGTAAGTCTGATTTGTTCTCAAGTCTGACAAAGGGAGTCTTGTACGCCTTTGAAACGAAAGACTGCAATACAAAATGTACCAATCTCTGCCCCCTTTCCCCATACTGCCATGCTGTGACCCGAAAACCATAACCGTGCCTAAGGAAATGATCATCACACGTCAAATGTAAGTGTTGTTTTTGCACCTTTAAATCGCGATGGAAGTCCTGGATGCCATTTTGTCTCAGATGTATTGGACTGCAAACTTTGTTAAAGATTTTCCGAAATTAGGATTATTCACCATCAGTACAGCTTTACAGGACAGACATTTTCTATTATCGTGCTCCCGGACTGATTCATTGAAACTGGTCAGGCCGACTTATAATACACCGGACTTTAGACAATTTATAGATTCACTTGAACACTGAAAATATTGCATATAATTGTAAATATTGGTATCTGGTGCAGTGCAGATTATATTTTTTTCTACAATACATGTGAGTTACGTCCGTGATTGGAAGTAGAACCACAGTCCGTTTGTATCTGCGGAAATTCGCAACTCGAGTGTTCATAAGTCAGGGACTACCTGTATTTTAGATGTCTGTGAATTTGCAATCAATCAGACAGTGGAAAACCATGGATAGATAGACAGACAGATTGATAGAGACACAAATGACCTGAACTGTTTTACAGCCGAGTCTCAAAATCACACCCTTGAGTATGAAACAAAAGAACGGCTTTGTGTCCGAGTTCAACGCAGAGCGAGAGCGCCTCAAGTGTATTGTTGCGGTTTTAATCACACTAAACAGCACCCTGCTGAGTTAAGCTTCAGATCAAGAGCACTGACTCACTCACACACACACAAGGAACTAATAAAATAAAACAACAACAAAAAAAAAAATCTATGACTAGGCCAGTCAGTGTACTTTTAAACTCGTGGTGCAACAGGCGACCAAAAAAAAAAAAAAAAAAACGTGCAGGAAATCTGGAGCATGACGCATAAAATACCGATTAAAAGAACCAAACCAAGTTGAAGAAACGATGGACGTTCCCAATTCCGAAGACCAGCGTCACTACTGAGAAGACGAAGAGAAAGAGCAGGGGTAGAGGAATCAGCGCTACAGGTTGGAGAACAAGTGAGCTTCTGACAGAGTGAGAGAGGGGTTTTACTTTCGAAAGGAAAATAAACGAGTGGAGGTAATTCACTCCTGAACTGGGGAAAGATTAATAGAGGCCCCCCGAGGGAAGTGTGCGCGCATGTGTGTGTGTGTTTAAAGAGATCAGCGAGCCGTGCAGGAAACCGAACGAGCCACTGGAACGAAGGAGCCAGAAACGATAGACAAATGGTAAGAACAGTAGCGGGGTTTACACAAGCACTAATAATTCACTAATAATCTGATTTACGATTTAATCTAAATCAAAAGCGTTCACACACTTCGTATCAACTGTGTATCGGTTAATATCCAGGTATTGATGATGCATTGTACAGTTCTTAAAGTAATTGTAATGTTTTCTTTCCTTGATGCAGTCCAGTAACTAGGAGTGTCTTTATCTCAACTGTTTTGCTGCACAAGATTGAAACACTAATTTAAATTACAAAATCTTCTACACACCAACGCTATGACAGTTCATGCTACAGTAGAACATTTTAACAACTTGTTCCATAGAAAATAACTGCACACTTGTGCCATAGTACTTTGGTGAACCGTTAATGTTTTATCATCCGCCACATCTACTTCGGTCAAAGGGTGCACGCTGTTTATTTGTACCTTGTATCATGAAATCTACAGCAGGAGGCAGAGCTTTTTCTTACAAAGCCTCAAAGTTATGGAACAGCCTTCAGATTAATGTTCAAGACTCAGTCACAGTCTCAATGTTTAAGTCTAGGTTTAAAACCTTTTTATTTAGCCAGAAATTGTGTCAATAGA
The DNA here is from genome assembly GCA_030014305.1 of Clarias laeviceps. NCBI lineage: Eukaryota > Metazoa > Chordata > Actinopteri > Siluriformes > Clariidae > Clarias > Clarias laeviceps. The sequence goes on from JAQMYJ010000007.1 coordinate 26,367,827, forward strand.
TTTGGCCGAAGAAAAGAAGCAGATCTGGGGATTGGACGTAGAGTATTATGGTGGACTGGTATGTTTTGATGCTGTCTTTAGCTGTTGAGGATGGTCTGCTTGGGATGTGTGTGGTCACCGAGGATGGCTTCACTTGACCTTAGACTCAATTAAATTTAATTTTATTTGTATAGCGCTTTTAACAATTGACATTGTCGCAAAGCAGCTTCACACAATCAAAAGAATTATTTAAGTTTGTATGAAACGTTATGGCTTGTGATTACAGTCGCTACATCGTATAGGACTAATATGCAGATTAGGTTTATTGGCCTGTCTAAACCGACTCCCTTTGATGCTTTGTGTGTCCGTTAAACGCGTATGTGTCAAACAGTTACACCCCTATCTCACCTATGCGGTTTGACACGCGGCGAGACACGATGTTGGGCCCCGCAAGCGGCCGCGAGGGTCTGCAGGGACCGCCACGAAATTAAACGTTTACTTTTTCGCGAGGAAAGACTGGAAGTTCTGTAGTTGTCCAAGTGTCCAAAAGGCACAAGTGCTGCTACTAGTTATTTTCATGTATTATTGTTAATATACCATTTATGTTTAACAACTTCTCACTTTATTTACATTAAAATTGGGAAAGATGATGTTGTTACGTGCAGCAGTAGTGCACGTAAGTGCGCGTGCGTGTTTGCCGGTGCCGCGCGCTCTCTCTCTCCCTTCTTTCTCTCTCTCGCTCTCCTTTTTGTAGGAGGCCCCGCCCTGATTGAGCGTGCCGTGACGTGTGACGGTGATTGGTTGGCCCTGGAACGGCACGTCCTTTTAAGCTGACGCCTGAAAACCGGAAAGGCGCGCGGATGTTGATTTGTGGGAGATGTTGGCTGGTGTAGTTTTTGTGAAAACGAACTGTTGGGTCGCGCCGGTATTGTGTAAAGTTGGTGTTCTAAGTGTTGGTTATTTTTGTTTCTATCTTTGTTT
>JAQMYJ010000007.1:26407010-26424346 GCA_030014305.1 Clarias laeviceps
GAAATTCCAGTCCTGAACTATCGAGCAACTGCAGCCAAGTCAAGTCCTCAGAGAAACAGCTGTCAACATCAGTCGAGTGGTAGAGTGGTAGAGTGAAACCGTCCCCAGACACCAGACGCATCCCAAAGAGACACACAGGGCATCCATGTGACGAGATTTCCAACCAGAAGCAGGGCACCAGGACGGGTCAGACAGGAACGACATGACGAATTACTTTGTTTCTCATCTGTCCTTGCATTTCTTTAGATCTCGTTGTTGTTTTTTTTATTTAGATATCTTAGTGTGCTTCACTTTGTCAGAATAATTCTATTTAAGTTTACATGTAGGCACTTGGCAGACGCCCTTATCCAGAGCTACTTACATTTTTATCTCATTATACATCTGAGCAGTTGAGGGCCCAAGGGCCCAACAGAGACAACTTGGTAGTCATGGGATTTGAACCTAGGACCTTCCGAACCGTTGTCCAATGCCTTAACCAGTAAGCTAAGGCATTTAACTCAGGAATTACCTTTTTTACATAGGGCCAGGCATGTTTGGCCAGTTTTTTTCCCTTAATAATTGAAATCATCATTTTAAAAACTGCATTTTATATTAACTCGGATTATCTTTGTGTAATATATAATTTTTTTTTCATGGCAATGTATTTGAACTCACTCTTTGGGATTTCGGGACTGGAAAGTGGAGTGAAAGTGGTTGTACAGTTATATTCTAGTCTTCAGTTATGCCTGTCTGCTTGTTACGTTAAACAGAAACTCTTAAAAATGTATATAAACTTATATAAAATAGCATTAACTCTGACTGTGACAAAACACTGACACTAGAGACTCCTTTACTTCGATGTTAAATAAATGTCTTCTGACAGAAAATCTTGACTGAAATCTTTTATTACATATATCTGTTTTTGTTAGTTTATCAAATAAACACATTTGGTTTAACGCTTGTTCTGTCTCCACGCAGGCCTTTGCCAGATAATGCAGGTTTTGGTGAACTTGCTGATCATAATCTGCGCCGGCGTTCCGTACAGCAATCCGGGTCGATACCGGGACCTGGCCAGCCTGGGAAGCCTGTATTACTACTATTACGGTGGTGCGCAGGCTTTCACAGCAGCCGAGGCGGCACAAGTGAACCAGCTTGATGATCAGTTCTACAAGCTCAAGGTCCCTCCATATATTTTCAGCATGGCGTGTGGTGGAGCGCTAATGGTTTACGCTTTAGTCATGCTGGCACTCGGGGTGTTCCGCGTACCCTACCGCTACCCCATCGTGTTGCTGCCCGAGGCCGTGCTGGATGCACTGATAAGCCTGGGGTACATCCCAGCCGTAGCCTTTTACTTCATTAAGCTCAATGAGGTGTACAGTAACCAGATCTGCACACAGAGACAGGCGATGTACGCGAGCAAAGGCATCAAGGGTTATGAGTGCGGTTTGAGCGGAACCGATGTCGCAGGAGGGTTATTCGCCGTGATGGGCGTCTTTGTGTTCATGCTAAGCGCGGTGTTCGCCATGAGAGCGTTCCGAGCCGTCAGGCGGATGAAGCAGCAGAGGGAGGCAGAAGATAACTGATACTAGACTTCTAAAACACTGCTGCTGTAATTATCGCTGCCTCTAGTCCACGAGCAAGTGTGGATTATTACTGGATCGTGTTACCTGCGAACATCTTTTCCTACTTAGCTGCGCAACAACATTGATTGAACAGTTCCTTTTAATGTGAATGTCAATGAGTCCCAAAGGTCATATAAGGTAATATATGTAATAATGTTATTACCTTATAGACAAATATATTTAAAAATGTTTTTAAAGGGATTTTTTTTAAGGCACAACACCTTTTATATATATATATATATTTTTTTTTCAATAAATATTACTGTCAATCACTTTTCAATGTTGTGTTCACTTTCCACTACTTCATGTCTGCCATATCAATATCAAAATCATAATCTCGTGAAGCCGGTTTATCAGAATTTCCATACCTGTAAGCACTAAATTTGTAGATCTGTTTTTTTTTACATTTGGAGAATAGGAATGAGAATTTGAACTGAGATCAAACTCGGTTCAGGTAAAAGGATCCATGTAGTGTATACAGGTATGGTCTCTCTTTTACAGTTACTTATAGTTCCTACTACACTTCCAGCTTTTACACTTTCAGTTCATATCTCGGTCTGTGATCTACATACAGACTGTATCAGTTATCATAACGATCTACAGTCCTTCTGTACATTAGCAGTAACCTAACCTTTCTCCGATTGAATTAGAAGTGTCATTTTTCAGTAGATGAGTACAACTCCTTCAGAAAGACTTTCAGTGCAAATCCTCTTGATCTCCCTTTCTTTAGTGACTTATTTATGGGGCAGGGGCAGCTCGTGATTAAGGCGTTTGCATGCTGATCAGAAGCTCTTAGGTTCAAACCCCAAGACATTCAAGTTGCCTGAACTGAACTGTTCATATCTGTGAAGAAATAAAATGTCATTTTACAAGAGTGTCAGCCAAAGTAAATTTAATTTATAACTTTATGTATTGACCTCTTTCCCAACTCACCCCACCTTACTTTACTTACTGTACTGACGTTAGTTGTTGTTATGTTCTAATTTAATGCCAAAATTTTTTATTCTATAAAGCTGCTTTGCGACAATGACCACTGTTAAAAGTTTTATACAAATGCAATTTAATTTAAAAGCTATTTATTTATTTCTTACTACTCACTTTATTTATTTAAACTACTTACTTGCTATTTACTGACTTAACTTATACTTAATAACTTTACTTACTGATCTTATTGACAATTGACTTAACCTTACTTTACACATTGACTGTATTTGTTAATTGACTTTTTTTTTTGATTATTGCCTTGATATATTGCCTACTTTCCTTAATGACCTCATTTACTTACGGACCTATTCACCTAAAGACTGGCATTTACTTTTTATGTACTATTTACTGACTTCCCTTATTTATTTATTTTATTTACTTATTAACTTTATTTACTCTTACTTACTGACTTATTTACCTACTGACTTTAACATGCAATACTTTGCACATTTATTGACTTTTATTTACTGATATGCCTAATTTACAGTACTTATTTTTGACTACATTTTGTTTTAACTTCACTTAATGACATTGAATAAGTTAATAACTTATTTAATGACTTTACACACAGACTTACATTACAGATTGACGAGATCACGAGGCGGGTTACACCTAGGACGGGGTTGCCAGTCTATTGCAGGGCACACAAGCAATTAGCCACTTAGCCTTCGCTGCATGACTTTGGACTGTGGGAGGAATATATGTTTTACCCACCAGGTGTGTAGAGTTTGCATGATTTCATTTACTTACTGACTTCTTTACCTACAGACTTCACCTTACTTTATGTAGCAACTTGGGTTACTGGCTTAGACAGAGTTTATTTTAACACTGACTTTACATACACATTTTATTCATGGACTCACCTTTTCTTTGCCTACTGACTTTAAATAATGACTTAATTTACATATTGATTTTATTTCCTTTTTTATTGACTCACCCACTTATTTACGTTCTGACTTTACTTACTTTACATTTTATCTTTACAGTATATTGATACTGACTTCTTTTACTTCCTGGCTACTTAATACTATATAATAATAAAGACTTTACTTTCTGTATTTTTTTTTCCTTGTATTTTCTTTTTCTTTTTAGTTAGTGATGTTAAAAGCTTTGTGATTTGGCTTATGTCACTCACAGACTTTACTGACTGATCGTCCTGTATTTAATGTCTTACTTTACATTTTATTTTTGATACTGACTTCATTTATTTACTAAAATTACTGTTTATTTCTGTTACTTACTTTCTGACATGACCTACTGACATTTCTCCTTAATTTATTTTTGTCCTGACTTTACACAGAAGACACAGCAGCAATGCATGAATGTGGAAAATGCAGACATAAACAATGCACAACTTTTCGGAAAGAAATGCCTTAAAACACACTCCACAGTATAAATGTTTATTGCTACTTGGCTGAAAAGGTAATTAAAAATACAGCTTTTCTGCTCCAAACTAGTCATAGCAGCATCTCAAATGAAATAAAGATCCGTCACCCACCCTCGAAATCTGAAGAGGTTGAAAGTCTAGCTGACAAACAGCAAAAGTGCTCGCGTTAATCCTTCTCTTAAATCAACAAAATTTTTCCCCTTTAGAACTCATTATATTAAATATAGAACATAAACTATCCAGCAGATTTCGTCATGCTTAAAAGAAAAAAGAAAAAAAAAAAACATAAAAATATCATATACATTAGACTTTGGATATTTAAAACAATTCTTATAAACAGACAGGTTGTGTTGTACAAAGTAACCAGTTCGTATATATTCATATTTTGAATGATAAGTAGGTATTTATATACGGCATGCGTCCGACATTTAATACAGATAGAATTTGTGTCAAATAAAACATTTTTTCATGGGATGACAAAGCAGTTGATTTTTGTACTGAAAGACCAACAAATCTGCACGAATCAATGACGTATAAAAATAAACCTTAGCTTCTTGGCATTGAGAGAAAATATAAGTGTCTCTAGAAAAAAAAGATAATGTACAGAAATAATAGTGAGATGGAACTTTGGTCACATGGCAAAGAAACTAACGTCTTTCAAAATCTGTCCACAACACGCCTTCATTTGTAAAATAATTTTTTTTTTTAAAAACCCTAATTGAGATGTCCTAAAGAAGATAAAATAAAATATACATTCAAGGTAACACTTAAAGAAAACACACACACAGAATACGCATAAATACGTTAACAATCTTACCATCTTGTGTTTGTTAATTATTTACTTGCCGGCCAAAAAAACAAAAAAGAAAAACAAAGGAAAGCATAATACTAATCGTAGCAACAAGATTCGGATCATGGTGTAGAAATTTTAGCTCTTAGTTACGAGGTTATAAATTAAAAGCCAAACACATAAAGAGATCCCGTTTGTTCTAATTATTTAGGGTTTTTAAATCATTTAGTAATTGTAATATATTAATCAGTGGTCATTACTTCACTTTACAAATTGTTTGGTTACCAGAAAAAAAAAAAAAAAGTTCAGCTGTTTTAAAAAATGTGAAATGTATAATATTGACATGACGGTCACCCGTGATAAAAATAAGAAAACTAAACTGAATTTCTAATTTACAAAAAAAAAAAAAAAAGGCTTTGGGTACAACATGAGCAGATTTGCAGTAAAAGTGAATAAAAGTGAAGTCATGAGGCACCTTTAAAAAAAAGAAGAAAAAAAAAAAAAAAGGTGGCCATGGTGACAGAAATCACTGACTAACTCACTTCACTCACCCTCCAGATGTGATGTATTTTTCTCAGATTATTTGCAGATGAAATAAATTTACTAGGTGATAAGTGTTTACTCTTCGCTGTAGCTTTGGACAATTTGTGCGACTTGATTGCGCGTCGTCATAAAACTTACATTGTCGTACACACTTACACTGCAAAGCTGAAATTACGGACATCTCCTCAAAGTTTCTCACTAACAAGACACACCTTTCACCAACACTTTGTCCTCCATGTTTGTTTGTTTTTTGCCCAAACTCACTTGGGGACCTGATTGGTTTTAATGTTAAAAAAAAAGAAGAAAAAAAAAAAAAGTTAGATGCCATTGAATTTTCACAAATAATTAAAAAAATTATTTAAAATGAAAAATGTGGGCTGCATCATTTTAAAAGTGGCAACTTTTTCCGCTTGTACAAGGGACGTTCGAGTCAAACCGGACGAGACTTTTGATTGCACAGAATAACAGAACACGGTTCTGACAGTAAAAACTCCCTTTATGTCTCTATATAATCCTCTGCTACACTAATGCACTTATCCCAGTGTTTCACTAGTGCTTGGACCCCATCAAGGTAGAAAGTTTTCTCAGTACACCGGAGCCACGATCAGACTGTCTGTCTGATTCACATCTGAAACGCCGGCCTCCCAGGAACTCCTTTAATGGCCCAAATATGTGAAAATAGTTTGGAGCGAGGTGTCAGGACTGTACGGGGGACGTGGCAATAAATCCCAGCCGAGTTCCTGTAATGTGCAAGTGGTGTTGGTGAATGATTGTGTGTACAGTTCACACACACAGACACATCAAGGTGGCAACAAGTTATCCGTCGATTTTCAAGGATCAGGTCTTCCACGCGCTGAATGTTCACGGGAACGGCCGTAGTGTGCTCCTAGCCACCTCGGCCGGGATCGTCATTCCCAGAAGTACAGGCTTATTTAAAACTTTTTCACCATCAAAATGTTTTACTAAGAGTCTCATCACCCTACTGTGCTTGAAGTCTTCTGTAAATTTCAATTTCTTTAACGCCTTCATTCACCAGAAATTTCATCACAAGTCCCGGTTTGACTTGAACACCGCTGTGTGTGTTGGCACAAGGAATGACAAACCTAGAGCGTGAAGAACATTTCTCTATAAATTGTAATAAATCGTAAAAATGAACAAAAAACGGAAAGGCATAAAAAACTTAACACTTTTTTTCGTAAATATACAGGAAGGGGATTTTTTTTTTCCTAACCTTTTTTCGTGAACTTTAGAATTATAAAGGCCACTAATCTGACCGTTCTGATTGTCCTGTGTTTACTTGTTAAATCTGACCCATATCCAAAAAGCTATTTATATGAATTAAAGCAAAACATTAAATAAAGTAATATATCTTACTGAAGCATTATTAGTGAATAAATGGCCACTGAGTTGAAAAAAGAAGTTGAAGTTGGAGTCTTGACCTCACAGTGGAATGTCATTTTATAAGTCTTCTGCATTTCTTTACACTACTGATTAAGTGCTTTAACTGGAAGCTAAATTTCATTAAGGTCAGAGGTGATTTGTAATAAGAATACACAGAAATCTGGAGATTCTAACAAGACTGAAAATGTTAGAATGTTAGACACATTCAACTACACACCATATGGAAGTGGAACTAAAGGACAGAGACTGATTATGGTCGATGATCATTTGATTTTCTGTGTATTTTAAATGATCGATTATGAAAAATATTTGATCGAAATCGCAATTCATGCTTTTTTTTCTTCACACCAGGACAACTGCTGTTTAAAGGAAACACACACGCGTATAAGGCAGATAACTGCGCATGCTCACATCACAGTTGTGTATGTCTGACTGGAACTAGCCGTCTAGCCGTACAGCTAACCGGGTAAGAAAAGAGTTACATTTGTATTAAATCCGCTGTAACTTTGAAAGCTCTCATCTCGACTATCATAGAAGAATCGTGCTTTGCAATTAAGCCGATTAGTAATCGATAATGGATTGGTTTACTCAAACCGATGATTGATTATACAGTACAATGGTTACTGGCTCCCATCAGTATGGACAAGCAATAACTACTATATTTATGGCATAGTAATGGAACAGAAATCTTCTTACTAAAAAATATGTAACTCGGTAAAATGAGACGGAGTCCGAGTAGTTTAGAAAAGGATGCAAGGACAACATAACATGACGGAGATTACAATGTAGCAACTGATGTAGTGCATTTTGATCAGCATGATATATTTACTATGACACACAATAATCTGGAATGAGAGCCTTATTAATACGTGAGCATGTGAGCATGGCGCTGTCTGGCAAAACTGTCTCCAGTTGTGTATTCTCATCACAGATCATCACTCCTGGTCCTCGAGAAACCTCGAGTGCTGAGCCAAAATCTCCAAATTCCGACTATAACTGGAGATATACGTTATAAGTGCATGTTATGTTTACACAAAGCTTAATGACAGGTGATGTAAAGGCATCTGCTGCATTCGTTCATCTTCATTTTTGACATAAAAAAAAAAAAAAAAAAAAGAAATTCAACATATACAGTATCTATGGAGCAAGAACAATCACATCTTAAGTCAAGATCAGGTGAAATCAGGTGTTGTGCACAGACATAAAGTCACTTAAGAGAACAGATGTATATAATGTAGATTCTTGTAATTAATTAATTAGCTTAGCAGTTCAGATATAGGATGAAAAATACCCCGTTCATGCTCTATCAGTACCAGTGTTACGTTTGCAGCACTTTTAGTGCAAAGACCAAATATGTACAGTCTTTAAGCCCCGAAAGCTTTAGGCATGAGTGCTTCGATAATTCAGTCTCTAATGGCACGCTTCAAGTACTCCTAAGAACTCACAATTAAGCCGATTTTAGCCAGTTAAGTCAAATAACGTCTCTTTCTGATTGGACGAGATTGCAACTACAACTCAAAAATTATATAATCAAGTCTGACTTGGTTCCTCTTGTCAGTCCCAATCCTGACGAGAAACATCGCAATGACCGATGTCCACCATGACGAGATGTGGTTTGGGGTGCATATGTTGTGCAGAAGGTTCCAGAAAGGCTGGAAGAAGCCAAACAGTGTGTGCCATCCTTCCAATGGCTTAAGTAGTTTGTTGTTCTGCGATCTGCACTCCACCAGACAAGATCAAGAAAGCTTCAACTACTTTTTTTTACCCCATCGACAACAACAATAATAATAAAAAAAATTAAAAAAAAAGATATATGATAGAGTAGATTGTTTTAGGCAGGAAAAAAAAAACTATTGGGTACAATTCTGGGTGACAGTGAAAGCACGCCAGACCAATGGAGGCCCTAAAGAGCCGGAACCATCTGTAGTAGGCACTTTTCTTACCTTTTGGTCATGATTTAAGCCCGGAGAACCTTTCTGCCAAGTAATGTCATAAAGGGCTATGAAGCTAGGTCATTATGCAAGGTTGTGTATGAGGTATTTCAGTTCACATTGTGGTTGTCGCTAGAAAGCCATCTTTCAAGAGCTTCTTTAGTCTTGTGCACGTTCTATCAATAATTCCTGCTCCTAAGATTTACCAGAGACCGCTGCAGGTAAGTGGAATATCGCAACAAAAGCACATGCAGGTCTTTACACAATGATAGAGCTGAATAAGAACTGGGGGGAAAAAATAAATCTCATCCATCTCCACAATATGGCACTAGGTCATGTCGGGTAGTGCTGGTCACAGAGCAGTGTCATAGACCTCTTGTTGAAAGGTTGCAGGAGGGAGACCAGGTTGAGGGTGATCCCAGGTTGAATCTCTGCTTGTAGGAGGAGTTAAGGGAGGCGGAGGGCCAGAAACCACAGGACTTTGGCCCCTCAGCTGTTCCCGAACATCCTGTTCAAGACTGGGTGGTATGATTAACTGATCCTCTGGATCCTGTTGGGCGGGTGCTGCAAAGTAACCAGACTTCTTCTTCGGTGCTTCGAGTGCTACCTCAATGATGTTGTGACTGTCCTCTGGTGCCACAACAGAACCATTAGAGAGCTTCTTCCCAAACAGACTGGACGTAGACGGAGATTTCTTGAGGTCCGAGATCTCTCTGCCACAAACGGCAAGAAGACAGCCATTAGCGGTTGACACCACCACGCTGTTCTGGCGGCGCATCTTGCTGTTGGTGTAGTCGGAGCCGCGGAGATCGAGATCCTTGGGGCTTTCTGGACGTCCGGAGCGGAGTTGGAAAGCACAGCAATGGATGTCCACCTCGACTTCCAACTTACTCCCGTTGGAAATGACGCCCTCCAGTGGAGCCTCATCATCGCTATCTAGACCGTTGTCAGACTGGTTGCTGGAAAATGTTGCAGAGGATGGCTGACGCTGGAACAGAGCAGTGTGAGTTCCAGGTACGAGACTGCCAGGACCTCCAGTGTTGCAAATCGTGGCAGCCGGATGCAAGCTGCAGCGGCGCTCAGGCCGAGCATTTGGGCCTGAAGACGTGTGCTCGTCAGACGCTGTGGATCCTGCCTCACTTCCCACCTCAGATGCAGATGTCTCGCTGTTGAATTCCGAGGCGATGCCACTACTTGAAGAAGGAGTGGCCGGGTCAAGAGGTGGCACAGATATGGGAATGGGGGGTACGATTGGTCCTCGAACCTCCGTGGAGAGCGGAGGATCACAGGTACAACTGTCCTCACCGATGCGTAGGGCTACAACTACTGCCCCGACATTGTCCTTGCACCCATAGCTCTGGGCAAGTGTGCAGAGCTTTTTGGCAGCGGCTCGAGGATCTCGGACTGCCAGCACAGTTTTTATCGCCTCTTGGTAAGAAAGATGTTGGAAAAGCGCCCTGTTTCCCAGGATCAGGAACTCATCCTGAGCGCAAAGGGGTTCAGTTCGTACCCAGGGCTTGGGGAGGACCCAGGGGGACAGATAGGAGCATCCCAACTGGCGAGAGCAGCATGTAACACCACTCACCTTGTTATCCTACAACACAAAGGGTCAAAAGTCTTTTTAGTGAGTAGGAAAAAGTAGGAAAAAAACAACTGATTATAGTGAAGTAACCGTGACAATCATTTATATAATTCCCAAAGTTCCCAAACTAGGGACCTTATGTAGGGTCATTTGATTTAGAAATGGGGTAGTTGGTTTATTCCCACTTTATTACTGGACAATTTGTTTGTGCTACTATATTGAGAGGTTATCTGCGGTTAATTTTTAAAAAGCCATATTCAAGTTAAGGTTTTACGTTTTATTCACTATCCTGACGTGCTGCATTAATGAAGGAATTCAGCAGTAAAAATAAACAAATTTCTCTATCAATATACCTTACACCTAAAATGCCAAAAAAGCTTGGGAACCCCTGGTCATTAAAATAAAAAAAGCAACATTTCTACACTATTAACCACATTATAGACACTCATTTAATAGCCACATTTTCTCCTGCCATCCACCCAAAACAAAACGAGTTTAAGGTAAATTGTCCAGGAAGTTAGTTGTTTGTCACAGATCGACACACATTGAATTTCTACGTTAATTTGCATCTTCTTTTGTTCTTTTATTTTTACAGAAAGCAGAACTGTTAAAAATATAACATTACCATATAACAATGACAATCTGTCAATCGCTATTGCAGCTAGGTAGCTTTACACACAAGGTCTGTGCCTAAACTTCTCCGTAACACAGATTCTGTTTTATACAGAAGTACTAAGAAAGTAATCTCAAAGTAAAACTGCTGCTTAAACTACGGATGTCATAATTATCTCCATGTTATCGAGGATGTCAGCTAAAATCCACCTCAGTGATGATAGCCTTGGCTGTTTTGACTCTCTCCATCTCCTCAGCACTGTGCTCCAGGCTAAGTACTTTGGACAGCGCCAGTGGGTGGCCGTCGCGGCACAGCACAGCCTGGCAGGTTCCTACATTGGCCACGGTCAGGCTGAAGTAGCTGCTCGAATCAGAGGCCTCATGGTGAACGTAGCAGAGGAGAGCCGACGCCCCGAGCTTCTGCCCAGCCATCCCCAGCTTTCTGTAGAAAAGAGAGGCAGGGAGAATATATTTACCTTTAGTTTGTTCTAAATGTTTTCCTTTCTTAGTTGAAATTGAAGCATTTGCTTATCGGCTGTCATGGAAATCAGTCAAGCTCTTTGACCCGTTCCTTTCCTAATTTCCTATTTTAAAAATAAGTGAAATCACGGCTCTCTAATTTTAGAAGACACTTGAAAATACAGAGCTGTGCAAAAGTCTTAAGCCCCCTCAATTCTTCATTGGATTCTTCAAAAGGTCCAGACTTTATTGTATTGTTAATGTTGTCTCGCGGAAAAGCTGAAGGAGACGCACAGAGCGAGCGGAGAGGAGGGGGGATGATGGGGGGATGACGGGGGGGGTGGATGATGAGGGGATGATGGGAAGGGGGGGGAGAGGGGATGACGGGGGGGGAGGGGAGAGAGGGGATGACGGGGCGCCGGGAGGGAGTCGCCGGGAGGGAGTCGCCGGGAGGGAGTCTCGCCCAGGGAGCAATTCAGTGTAGAACCGCCACTGATGGTGATTAGTTTACTGCTGATGCTGAACGCTGAGTGGTTGGAACAGACGAGAGGGGAAATGAGGTCGCTGATGAGGTCGTTACATAAAAAAAACCCAATTTTAAATGGTATCTTTAGGCACTTTGCAGCCTGTCACAGTAAAACATTAGTCCCAATTTCTTTAATTTAATTTGATTTAATATCAAAGTCTATTTAAACTGGGTATTTAAACTGGGTATCAGTATAGCTTTTAACCACTAGAGGCAGTAGTTACCACTAAAAGACTGAAAAAGGGGCAGAGCTTATCCTCAGTCACTTGCATTGGTGCTGTCGAAGTTTAATGATGAATTTAATCCAATGCAGAGTCTTACAACGGGAAGGACAAAGTGCAATAAAGACACATTTTTGTCATGTACATTTCAATGCACAATTTTGCATGAATGAGCAAAGCTGTAGGACATTTCTTTCTAAGTATCAGGGTTATGGTTTTAGACTACGGAACTACGGAAATTGTTCAGTCGATGGTTCTGTCTGTAGGGATTGTGTTTCGTGTACGGTGCATGCTGATTATTTTTAGGTACTGTGAGATACAAATCAGGTTTGGATGTTTAAAACGGACAAAAAAATTAATACAGATTTAGGTGATGCACCAGAAATATGACATACTGTAATTACTATAAATTTAAGTAACTGCTATATAGACTTGTAGTATTTTAGAAATGTACCTTGTGTGATTGTATTATGGGATACACCAGATATGTTACTGAACCTTTTATTTTTAACCAGCAATAAAAAAAGAAAAATTTATTTAAAATAGCAGCTTTAAAATATTGCGCTGTATTAGGATATCAAATGAATATGCCCCACCCAACATTGCCAAATATGGGCAATGAGGATCCAAAAGATAAAAAAAAAAAGAATTTCCTGTAAGTTGTACCTGTGTGAAGTGAGGAACGTGTTGCACATGTACACGCTGTCCACACTGCTGTGCTGGAGCTCTTCAGCCAGCACGTCTCCCATGGTGCACTGCAACAACCGGGGTACTTCCTCGTTCCGGTCGCCATCGAAAATCCCGTAAACTGCTTCTGCGCCGTCCCCGAAACGATCCATGGCCAGCACGGACACACACAACCTGCACAGGGGAAACAATTCAGACCAAAACAATCTCAAATCAACAAACACGCCGGTTTCATGCTGGTGTAGGAAAATCATCAGCGACAGGGTGCTGTTAGAGTTTCAAGATTATTCTTCCCGTAAGTGTTTTATTTCTCTTACACTACATGAAGGTCAGCTTTTCTGGACCAGTTCTTACAAAAAACCCATTAAGCTCCATGATGATGAAACTGTCTCTCATGAAGACCTTCCCAGGAAAACAAGACCAAAACCGAGCTCTGCTGCAGAGGAGACGTTCATTTAGAGTCACCAGCACCTCAGATTAGAGCCATTATGAAGCTTTACAGAGCAGAAGTAGCAGAAACATCTCACTGTTCAAATACAAGGATTATCGTGTATTTTGGATAAACGCCTTCAGTGTTGTTTTACAGTGTAGAAAGAAATAACAATCATAAACGACCATGGAGTTAGAAAATGATCCCAAACTGTTGAGCGGTAGTGTGTAGTACAATTTCTGGAGCTTCCTCAAAATAAGTTCCTGTTCTGACGTTTTATCACAATCACAGGGTTATAAATGTTTATTCTGATAATATACTTCTCATTCTGACATTAACAACATGTTATTAGAATAAACATATATAACCCTGTGATTTGTAGTCAGTGCTGCTGTTATAGAACCCTTCAGACTGTAGAACTGAACATGTCCTGATATCTGACACTGCCAGCAGGTACAGAGTGAAGGTGATGACCCTCTGAGGGGGAGCCTGACACTAACACCTCATTAATTATTCAAAATGTTTTTAAAGCGCCGCAGTTTTACAGCGAGGTGACTTCACGTCCCCGGAGGAAACACGCCGGCGTCACGCAGGTCGTTTGTAGAACGAACGCTTAGTGTTGCTCACTTGTTCCTCTGGCCGCTCATCTCGGCATAGCCGTGATCCCAAAGGACGCACGAGCCCTGCGAGTCCGCCGCGCTCTGAGACGGCTTCTGGTCCAGCTTCAGCGTAGTTATATGGCTGAGGGAATGAAGTGAAATCAGAGTTAATAGAATCTCAACCTGAATCTGTAACGCCGAAAAGATCTTTAAAAAGCAACCGACATTTTCAATAAAAATTTCAACCAGTTTAATTCATAACCAGTAGAATCAAACGGGTTTTTACACCCAGAATTAGTTACATGGCAGAAATATACACTTATACAACGACAAATCCTTATTTAAATCATTAGATGAATGAAAACATTCAAGCTGTAAAGCCAGGATTATTTTACAGATCGTTCATATTTTGAAAAATTCTCTTATGGCTCTTAGCAGCTGTAGCTATAGAATAGGCTCACTAACTAGTCTAGCTAGATTGCAAGATTAAATGTATTATTTTCAGTGATGTAATTCAGGTCCTGTTTGTTTCTCTCACTCATCAACTTACAACCTAATAAACTAAAAATAAAAACCTTTCGTAAGGGAAAGATGCAGCGAACAGCACTTTTTTCAAACCTCCTACAGGATTGCATGTAAAATCTATAACTTTTAATGTTCAAAAAAGATTATAATGCAAACTTCAGATGAGTCTCTAGTGAACATGAGTACAAACAAAACAAATATGGTGAAAATCTTTTCCTGCTTTTCGGCAGTGGTGCCTCAAACGGTTAAGGCTCTGGGTTTCTGATCAGAAGGTCAGAGGTTCAAGCCAAGTTCAAGTTGCCACTGTTGAGCCCTTGAACAAGGCCCTTAACCCTGTCTGCTCCAGGGGGCGCCGTATCCTGGCTGAGCTTGTGCTCTGACCCCAGTTTTTTAAATGGAATGTAAAAGGGACACGTGACAAATAATTTTATCCATCCATCCATTCTTGTACTGGCTGGGGCTTAAAAAGCAAATCCAATTATTCCCCCTAATGTGACCTCATATAAAAAGAGTCCGCCCCCCACCCCCGTTTGTAGCTCAGCTCTGTTGTACTCTAGGGGGCGTGGCTCAGCAGTAACTCATTTACATAAACACTGAAACAGAACATTTGGAAGTGGAGTGGAAACAGAGCGAGTGTGAGGTATAAATACTGCATTATCTAAAGGGGCGTTAAGGTGAGAGCCAGAAGAAACAGGAAAAAAAAAATTGGGACCTTTAAAGTATTTATATTTACATTTACATTTCACCTACACAAGGTGTTCGACAGCAAAGTTATTTTCACTTCAGCACTTTCGCTGCAAAACAATATATAGTAAGAAAAGAATCTATCTGCCAATCAAAAAAAGTTTTTCCAAAAAAAAGAAAAATCTGTCTAGAAACAGGAATAATGATCATAGACTTGGGAATCTTAAAACAACAAACAGTAGTGAAATCTGACTAACTACAAGATATTTAAAATTGATAAGATATCATTTCTATGACTACTTTTGCTCGCCGTCGTGGCTTTTTATAGCTCAGACGTGAACAAAAAGTTGTAGCAGTTTGCGTTTCCTCTCCAAACTCCACGCTGGTGTCACGACTCACCTGAACATGTTGAGGGTTTTGTGTTCCAGCATCAGGCTGCTGTTCCCACTCAGGTCGAGTTCCTGCAGCGTAGCTGGGACGGAGTCAGGCAGGATGATCTCGGTCAGCTCATTACAGCTCACATCTACCAGCTACACACACACACACACACACACACACAAAAGAATGCATGTGAAATGCGTGAAAATACCTGATACTGTCTACCTTTATTATGTTTCAATGATATATTCTTTTATATTATATATATATTTATTTATTTATTTTTAAATGTAATGCCTAGACAGTGATAAAATAGGTAGGTTAAAGTACAATAAAAACCCTCCGCCACAGTGACTGAGCAAAAAAAAAAGATCTAAACTATGCAGATGAAATATTATATTTACAGGCTGATGAATTTCAAAAGTTTATTCAAAGTCAAGATATAAAAACTAAAAATGCTAGAAAAATAGGGCAAAAAAGCATATAAATGTATTACTGATGTAAAAAATATTTAATCATTATGATGTACCTGTATTGAGTTTAGTTATTTATTGACAACAAATTTGATACCAATTATTAGTCCAGTAGTATTGATTGTAGTGTTGTTGTTATCCTGGTAAGTGTTGTTGCTATTATATATTAAAAAATAAACTAATAATTGATTAATTCATTAATTATTAATTGGTTGATTCATTGTTTGATGGCTTGATTAGTTAGATTAATTGATGATTAGTTTATTGTCTGGTTGATTTATTGACTGATTAATTAACTGACTGAGGGATTGATTGAGTGATTGATTGAGTGATTGTCTGGCTGATCTATTGATTTATTAACTGACTGACAGATTTAGTGATTGATTGGGTGACTGACTTATAAATTATAATTTGGTTCATTGATTTATTGATTGACTGGTTGGTTGATTGATTGATTGATTGATTGATTGAGTCATTGATTTGTATTATTTGATTGATTGGTTGGTTAATTGATTGACTGACTGATTGATTAATGCCACATCTAATAATATTCTAGGTTTTAATATTTGGAGATAACTATGATGCTGCTTTTAAATCTATTGGCACCCCACTGATTAAAATGTGATGAAGCTTTTCCCGGAGACATAAACAGGAACATAAGGTTGAGTAAGTCTTGACCTCCTGGCAGAGGCAGCTCATAAGTCTACAAGTCAACTTGCGCAGGGAATCAAGCGTCGGTTTAAATCTCATGTAAACGACGTACCGTGCGTGGCTCACACTGACCTTAATCTCGGGCAGGTTGAGGACTTCGGGGAAGACACTGATGTGGTTGGAGTGTGAGATGAGTGTGTGAAGTCTCTTACAGCTGGACACAGTGGAGGGGACGGTCTTCAGCTTGTTACCACTTACGTTCAGCTCCTCCAGCAGCTCCAGCTTACTCAGCTTACTGACATCATCAACAGAGTGAGAGAAGAACAGACATGAGGACAGGAGGGAATACGGAGAGGAAGAAGATGAAAAACTCTATTCAATACAGTCCTTGTATAAATCACATCTCCACTCTGTTATAGACACCAAAAGGAGGCCGACCTTTATTTATTAAAGGTGCTTGTCAGCAATTTGTTGTGTCTTTTCTTTTAATCTTTATTAATTTTTAGAAATTGGGGAAAAATTTATTCAGTGATGTATTGCGATTCTTTTGTGTGGCAATTTAAAAAATTACTTTTTTAATTTGGCATTTGAGGTCGTGGTGGCAATATGTTGCCATTCCCCTATAATCCTACAGGTGGCGCTCTAAACTATTCAAACATTGGCAGCTTAGCACCCTGTGTGGTAGGAGCAAAGTATTCCTGAAGTTTGTTTAGAATTGTAACAAAATCTGAGAATTTTTTTTTTTTAATCTGGATATTTATAAATTTGTTGTACAGTGTGGGCCATTTATATGGCGACACCTTAATAAAATGGGAATGGTTGGTGATATTAACTTCCTGTTTGTGGCACATTAGTATATGTGAGGGGGAAAA
>JAQMYJ010000007.1:26431469-26446280 GCA_030014305.1 Clarias laeviceps
CGGTACTCGTAAACCAAGACTTGTTCGTTTTCCAAGTCAAAATTTATTAAAAATCTTTGCTCGTCTTGTGGACACTCACAAACCGCGTTACTCACAATCCCAGGTTTCACTGTACTATATATATATATATACCTGTAGCTTTGCTAGCATGTCTTATCTAGGATGATTACTGATCAGTGGCAGTAATTAACTGGATCTCTGATTTTAATATAATTTAATATATTAATTTAAATACTTTTGTCCATAGAGTGTAGAGACTCACCAGGACACGTCCATGTGCGTGAGCTGATTAGGAACTGGATAGATGCTGATTGTAGATAAACCTGTGAGAGAAAAGTTTAGACTTATTAGACTTAATAATTTTACAAACTGTGTGTGTGTGTGTGTGAGAGAGAGAGAGAGAGAGAGAGAGAGACACCAAGACTCACGGTTATTGTTGGCGTACAGGCTACGTAGCGTGAAGCCGCTGAGCGTGAGCGCCTCCAGCTGGTTGCGCTCACAGTGCAGGGTGTCCAGGTTACAGGCGGCGCTCAGGTCCAGTTCTGTCAGCCGGTTGTCCCTCAGATCCAGCTGGATGAGCTGCTTTATGGGCTCCAGAGTCTCACTTTTCACTTTGCAGAGCCCATTTAACCTGAAAGAAATGCACACGTGATTATGGTAAGGGAAGCGTTATGAAATTGAAAGAGTTTTATTATAATGTAATATTTAACGCATCACAGATACAGGGTGCGATCCTGAATTCGGATTGTCTCGCTACTGTCTGGATGGTCGTTCTCCGTTTCCATAAAACACTGTCATCTCACACATTTAAGATTGGGAGTTCGAATCTGGCCTCAGGTCTGTCTACTGGACGTGGGGTTTCCTCTGGGTTCCCCGGTTTCATCCCACAGTCTAAAGACGCTGACTGGTGATTATAAAGTGCCCTGTAGTGTACTGTATGACTGATCATATGTGTGTGTGTGTGTGTGTTGGATGGATGGATGGATAAATTTTTGAAGATGTTACATTTAAAGTCCCAAAAAAATTTAACAGTTAATTTTTTAAATAACCATTAAATCGTTGTTACTAATCCCATGTTATATATTTACTTCCAAAAGAATTCTGAATTATATAATAAATAAAAACAAAAAATATGTCACATGACTAGTTTTGCTCTCCCACTTGGTCATTTGGAACAAACAAACAAATATTTTAAACAATTACTTAAAATATATAAATGTTTTTTTTTTTTTTTTTTTTAGATTCAGACTTAAAACTCATTCTTAAAACCGTTATACAAATTAAACTGAATTAAATAAAAAAACCTCAGAAAAGTGTGTTATATATTTTATTTCATCCACTCGTCGTCTACACCGCTTTATCCTGTGTACAGGGTCACGGGGGCCTGGAGCCTGTCCTAGGAGACTTGGGGTACGAGGGTACGAGGGTACGAAGGTACACCATCACAGGTTATCATTTTTCACAATATTGATATTATCGCATTTTACAACCCAAGTCATGTTTCTAAAAAAAGAAGAAAAAAAAAGTCGGCATGTGTTGGGTTTAAGATGCACCAAGAATCAGTTTTTTTAATGCTAAAACAGAAATCTTTTTAACAGACTGAAAACACAACACTAAATCTAAAGTGAGGGTGGTTAATGTTTAATAACCAATAATGATCATATTAAATGCAATGTTCATTACTTGAAATCAAATAAAACCATGTTTTATCCTCCCTACTCAGTAGAAAACAGAAGTAGTAATTTTAAGAAACTATGGTTAAAAACCTTGAACGTGACCAAGGCAACATGAAATAAAACGAAACTCTAAAATAAAACTGAGAACTGGGAACTGAAACTGTGGCCTCTGACGAGCCGAATGAACGAAACGACGGAATAACCCGATAACCCGTCCTTTAATGTTCCTCAAGGTTCTGACGCGTGTGCAGCTGCTCAAACAGCTTCTCCAGAGGAGAGCGTCCACGTCTGAGGGACCGGAACCGAAAACTCAGTGTGAACTCCAATCTCTCTGCTCACATCTGCTGTTTGTCTGCATTTCTCCGACAAGAAACGAGAGACTCTCAAAGGAGAGACGTCACTACTTCAAGTCCACAAAAACATGTCATTTTCAATTACAAAATCACCTGTGCAGAAAAAAAAAACAACTCTTGAATAGTTTTAGTGATCTTCTCAAGCTCGTCAACACGGGCCATTAAAAACAGCCGAACCTACTGTATGAATATACATGAGTATGCAAATGAAGACACACCCAACCCACAACCTTCTTCCTGCAAATTCCTTACCGTGTAGTTTAACCAACGTCGTCTAATTTAACTACATAACTCCTTTTAATAGACTATAATGTCACCATGACAACCATCGTCCTTTCCTCCCGAACAAGATTCTGCATGTACCACATCGTCATCCACTTATAATCTGCATATGGGACGTGACTCCGTCCACTGATATTGTGACATCACAAACCGAGCTCATGTGCAGCTCCGCCCCCAATCGTTTCACTCCAAAAGTACTGAGAAAGTTTGCATTTTAAAACAGTTTTGTTTGAGTAGAATCACCAGCCAGGGTGAAAAACATGAGCTGGTTTTCATAAAACAGGACCAAACCAAGGATTAAAGTCATTCTGATTATGTTTATTAAAATCAGACGGAGGATTTGATTGAAGTCTACTCTGAGATATTTAATAAAATATAAACCCGCCTCCCCAGGGACGGCCCTGTCTGTCTTCATTCTTGCGTTCCCATCTCTTATGAGCCTGACCTGAGCTCTGTTTCGTAAATCCTGTACGTAAGTCCTTAACCCCACACGAAGCTCAAACTCAACAAATGAACGAAAAAACAAGACGGAAAGCGAACAGACAAACTCCAAAACCAAAGATTTTCCATGATGAAAATATTAGTGTTTCAGTTGAGCCGAGTGCAAAAACATGAAGTCTGTTCTGTAACAGTGCACGATCGTGTTACATTAGCGTTGTCTATGGATTGTGCATTATGCATAGAGTCTGACAGGAGCATTAACTCACAGACAAAGCCAGAGAGTGAAAGATAAAGATTAAAGAGTAGAACAAAAGACAAGCTCTGCGCCAAGCGATGCCCTGTTCACTGGCGAGCCGCGGTCTGGATGCGAACCCAGAAATGTATCACAACAGACTGTACAGACGAACCCAAACCAGCATGGTTTCTCTGTCGCAGATCGTCTGTTGCTGTTTATCCAATTATATTACAAACATATTTATTTTCACTGAACCGAAGACTAGAGAGCCAGGACATTCAGAATGGAGACGCCACTGACAAATGACATTCTCAAGCCTTTCACCCTCATTTCAAAAGCAGCAACTATGAATAGTCATGAGAATGCAAATCAGGAAAAGCTCCCAATCTTATTCCTAATAGTGAAAAACTTTGGATAGTTTAACTACTTGATAAGCTAACAGCTTATGGTAATGAACAATTCACACCCATTAACCCATCAGACAACAGCTATCCACCCACTTCTGCATGTATGAGCCCATAAATGACCATAATTCACTAGTGTTGTTGTTTTGGTCTCTTGGATGCTGTGACATCTTCAAAGTTCAAACCTTAGTGCGAACGCATTGCTGTTGCGCTACTCCGAAGACTAAATTGTCCTTACATTTAATAAATGAGTGTCACGCAGTGGTGGACAAAGCGCACAAATCCTGTATTTTAGTAAAAGTAAAAGTCCTCCTTTTACATTTGCACTTGGGGAAAAAAGTACTCACCTTTAAATTTACTTAAGTATCAAAAGTATTAAGTTTGTATTAGCTCGCAGTAGCCATAGTACAAGAGTCTACTTCACTATAAATGTTGGGGAAGGAGTTCCTGTGGGGCGGAGTTTCTATGTAGGGTGGAGTCGAGTAATGGTACTGCGGCTTATATGCTGCTAAAACATAGGCAACGTTATTGATGTCACAAAATACAGTTTTTTTAATGGGGACAGGTGACCTACACAAAGCCCCGACAAAATAAAAGATCAGGATTAGCTCCGCCCTCACATATGTGTTCGGTTCTATTGATTCTATCAATTCCCATCAGGAACCAGAACCATGATCAGTACTGGGACCCTAATTACCACCCCATTGACCGGAGACAGAAGTGTCCGCTTGTTCGCTGTGCCGTGAGTGAAGCACCCTGACGCTCTCTTGGCTCACCGTAAGTCGATGTTCTTGACGTGACTCATCCTCAGCAGGCTGCAGAGCTCCAAGGCTTCGACTCGGTTCCCGGCCATGAGCAGCCGGTCCACACCGCTCAGCCTCTCCAGCACGGCGGGGATGTGGGGAAACGAGTTGAAGGAGAGCCCGAGACTGCAGAGCTGCACCAGATCCCCCAGTTCGTCAGGCAGACAACTCAAGAGATTCCCATCCAGAGAGAGAGTCTGCAGACTGGGGCAGGAATTAACACGTGGAATAAACGTCTTAAACTAAATGTAATTCAACATCACATGCATCATTTAACACTGTGCGAAAAAATACTCTACAAATGGTTGAATAGAATTTTACAAGATCTGGCAACATAATCATGGCAGCATTAAGATCTGGATCCTCTTAATATCTCAGCCATTTCAGTTTCTTTCTTCTTTTTTTTTTTGTAATTGATTTGCTGGGATCGTTTTAATTAATGCATCATTTATTCATTATCTGTATTTGTTGTTGTGTTTGCTTTGTTAGAATAATTAATATATTTTCTTTTCCTTTTTAAATTGTATACTGTATTTTTTTTTCATAGTTTGTATTTTTTTTCTGCTACACTACAAAAAAAAAAAAAAAAAATGAAATTCTCTAAAAATATATATTTTTTCTGTCTCATGGTAACTTCTCTACTGTATGTCCATATATTCTGTAATTATTACAAATATTGTTTTAACAAAATCACCATCAGACCTGTATTTTTAATTTTTTTGGTGAATATTTAAGTATTTTATTTGTTAAATTTATGATGCGCTGAAAGACCTTTGACCTTTATTTATAATATATAATTTTTTTTATTTTGAAAGCAGATTTAAATTTATGATTATTATCAGCATCCTGATAATCAGTAAAACATGTAATACAACTATTAACAGGGTTAAACCAATAATATAATCTATAAACCTATAATCGTTTGTTAAGAAATTATTTAAAGATAGTTTTTCTTAATTAATTGTGTATTTGATCTTCTTTTATAAGCATTAATATCCAATTAGGAAACACCTTTGTGTAACCACTTGATCCCTAATAGTATAATATTGTATAACTAGCTAGTACATTATAATGAATCAGCGAGATAGCGTAGTCTCAGTTTGCGTAATTTTTTCACCAAAGCCTAGTGAAGTTAATCTCGTTAGCTAACTAGTTCTTTTTCTCATCATTCTCCTCTAATCATTTGCATATGGGATGTGATAGAAGGTGATTATAGAAATAAATAACCGTGTTCTATTTGCCGTGTTCAAAGGTCCCAGTTTGACTTGAACGCCCCTTGTGTTAGTAGTAAAAGTAATGATTATCTTAAAGCCGTAAAAGCCAATTAGAATCCAAAAAATAAAGTTATTTTCAGAGACGAGCTCACAGCACTCTCACTAATTACCTGCATATCATTATGCAAATGCAGATGAATATTCATAATCAAAAGAACCCTGATCTCAATATGCAAACGACCTATAAACTTTAAGGTCAATCTCATGTCTCGTATACAGTCATAACGTTTTTCGATCAGGGGTGTGGCTCATGATATCACTGCTGATCTCACGTACCCTGTACCTTTATCAGGTATATTACACAGTTAGCATAATAAAACACGTTTAGAACCGTGGCATTGTGGGAAGGACAGGATTATGGGAACGCGAGTTGACCTCTGGAGGTTGCCGATGCGAGCGGGCACGGAGCCGAGACCGTTACAGGACAGGTTGAGCTCGGATAGCGTCTGGATTTCACACACGGCCTCGGGGAACACGCCCAGACGGTTGTGGGACAGGTTGAGACTCTTCAGCTGAGTGAACCTGCAAGAACACACACACACACACACACACACACACACATGGATAAAAAGATGAGATAAGATGTACAATGATTAACTCACACAGCCGGTGATATTTAGTGGGCAGAAGATGTTTTTCATTTCAATAAAACCGATGCCATCTTGACTGACAGATACTGTATAAAAAGATTCTTTGATACATCGCGCTATTCTTTTAAAACACACCGTATCAAGAGCACGTCTTATTGTAATTCGTTTAAAAAATCTAACAACATTCGGTGAACAACAAAACTGTATTCATTTTTTCATGTCGAATTTACTTCATTATTGAGTCGTCATTTTTTTTACCCTAAATATCGTGATGTATCAAAGAATCTTTTTAAACAGTATCTGTCACAGTCAAGATGGCACCGGTTTTATTACTATTCCAACCAAAAAAATAAACATTACAGGAAAAAAGTTTGTTTGGCAATAAAGGAAGCAAAATATTACATAAAAATCCACTTTTCAGACAAAAATCATAATTAAGTTTATCAAGATTGATCTGTAAAAACCCTGGAAGAACTCACTTATCATCTGCACCACTTTATCCTGTATACAGGCAATCTGCGGCCACCAATTAGCCTAATCTTTGGACTGTGGGAGGAAACCAGAGTACCTGGAGGAAACCCACCAAAGCACGGGGAGAGAACATGCAAACTCCATGCTCACAGAACCAGAGGCGGGAATCGAACCCGAATCCTGGAGGTGCGAGGCCGCGGTGCTAACCACTAAGCCACCGTTCCGCCCACTAGAAGAACTGTATCTCCAAAATGCCCCGAACACACTACCAGTTTATTTCCTTTAGAATGAAGACTTCAAGCACAAAACGGTGAAATCATTCACCAACAGCACTCGCAGATTACAGGAACTCGGCTGGGAGTCATTGCCACACCCACCCTACAGTCCTGACCTCGATCCAAGACATTTCCACATGTCTGGGTAAAACATTAAGGGAGTTCCTGGGAGGCCCAGACGTGAATCAGCAGGCAGTCCGATCACGGCTCTGCTGTACCAAGAAAACTTTCTACCTTGATGGTGTCCAAGCTCTAGTGAAAGGGGATTATATAGAGCCATAAAGGGAGTTTTTACTCTCAGTACTGTGATCTAAAGTCTCGATTTCACTTCAGCGGCTCTTAAAAATGCACGAAATCTCCATGAGACCACTGATGCATTTTTAAACATTAAAGGGCCTGTGTTTAGTTGGATACAGTTTATTGCTTTCAATTGTCTATTTTTTTTTTTAAATATACAGATGTTTAGGTTTATATTTAAATAAATAAATAAATAAATAACTGTAGATGTGATGACCTCTAAAGAGACATTTAAAGAGATTATGAAGACGTCTTTTCTTTAGAGCACTTTTATGACTTTTTTGAATTTTAAAACTGTATATGTCAAGACCTGGCAATTAAAAGCTTTGACTTTACGAATAAATATCGGAAGATGAATATACAGAAATATCAAAGCATGTTAAATTATTTCAAGTTATTTTTAACTAAGAAAAATTTTATCCAACCTTATGCTATTTGTGTGTGTGGGGGGGGGGGGGCGGGATTGTTTCAAATCCAATCTGTAGATATTTAGCAAGATCGGCAATTTAATTAAATTTTTTTTTCTTTTGGGGGGGGGGGCGGTGGGGGTTGACGAAGTAACAGCATAATATGAAAGAAAAGATAAAATGATATACATGCTAGCAAGAAAAAAGTGGAATTGAAATGTTTTAATGTGACATATCTGTGACATTATGACGCTTTGTACCGTAAAGCTGATATTTGTATAGAAATTGCCCTTAGAAAATATTACATGGAGGCAGAAACAAACAAGGATTTTTTTGTTTTTCTATGTTCCATGATTAATCAAAAGTTAATAAATGATAAGTTCTGATTTAGGCCACGCCCACTAGGGAATTCACTCTGAACCCAGATCTGGACGGTTTCATGGTGTTAACGCTCTCCTGCACAGTAAACTTTTCAATTCTGATTTTATTCCCTTCGTAAATCTGGTGATGTTAAATCCCAGCTGTTCACCCTCGTAACACATAAACACACACTGTTTACAGCTCAAACAGTAAAACTCCAACACAAGAAGTTGACTATTAACATTAATAGCGTCATCTCGTCAGGTTTTGGTCTCACTCTCTTCACGTTTGGCACGAAGGCTTCGCACGCCGCCACAACTGGATATCACGCAGGACGTTCGCCGGCCTTATCGGAGCGTTATGTAAGCTGGAATCTGAGCAACATTTCACGGTTATCTTATCAACAACACCACCAACATTACGTTTTGCAGAACGTTTCAGGCGTGAGATGGGTTCGAGGCCCGGTGTGATCTCTACCTGTTAAAGTTACAAAGACCTCCAGGACCCTCGAGACTGATGAAGTTGTGGCGAAGGTTGAGGTGTGTGAGGTCTTGGCTGTAGAAGAGATATTCAGGAAGCTCTTCCAGGCTGTAGCAGGACAAATCCACCAAGCTGATGGTCTGAGACACCACCTACACACACACACACACACACATGATAGATGTTGGGGGATGTTTGCATCATGTAAGATGTTTGGTGAACAAATTCTGTTTGCTACATTATAATACAGCTGATCACCACCAACTAAGGACTTTCACGACACTGAATTCTCAATAAATAACTCGAAAAAGTAGACAGAGTTTCTCTTTCAAAATCTCAAACTGGAATTTATGACACATACTGTACTTTCTGAACCCTATATAATGAGCTTTTATCGTAAACAGGAAGTTATTTTGGACGTTAAAGGTGAAACGCAGGTGGGTCGCAGGTGAGAGCGGTCGCTGAAATCCAGCTAAATATCAGCGATAAAATTTTATCATCATCATCATCATCATCATGCACACAATACATGCTTTATACAGTATCTGAGATTTCCATTAAAATTTTGGTCTTTTGATGAAAGCAGAAAGCAGTTATAACAACAACAACAACAATAATAATAATAATAATAACAATTTAGTTTTTTATTTTGTTTATTGTTAGTTTTAGTTTAGATTTGGATAATAAAAATTTAAACAGGTTTTGTCAACTCTAAAAATAAATGTATGAATTTTAAGATTCCAAAATGTGAAATTACAAAAATTACATGTAAACAAAGTTGAAATAATTTTGCAATAATTTCCTAAATTAGATTTATTTTTCTCAAATGAAAATGGCAGATCTTTTTATAAACATAAATTGGCGTTACAAGTTTGCTAAAGTCTTCTTTGTTTAGTTTTAAGTTAAATGAAATTTCCAAATTTAAACAAAAATGTAAAACATTTTAAAATTACATTTAGAACCAAATTACATCATAAAACACTGCAAGCGTTTAACACTTTTTATTATGCTGTTTATACTTATGCATGTAAATAACTTTTTGATGACTGAACATTGAGTATTTATTCTTTCTAGCCATCGAACCCTATTATATCAGCCTTTTTGCAAAAAGGGAAAACAAAAGTTTTGATATTGACTTTCTCACCCTGGAATTTTTCTCAGTTAATAAAAACATGACATTGTTCCTTAATGAGGAAAAGGATCGAATTATTTTAGTCTGTTTTAACTAGAACTTAGAACTTAACGAGAACCTAACTAGAAATTTTCAGAAAAACTAAATTTTTCTTCATAATTTATGAAAACAGAATGAACAATGTTTCCCGTATGGCAGCAACACGAGCAAATAATATGGATATAAACAGAAACTGGGAAAAAAACAGATTGAGTTACGTATCATTATTCTTTTGTTTAACAACTCTTGTATCGCCACACTGACTCCAATATCAGAAATTTTAATACATTTTTATTTTTTTATTGTTTCCATTTGAGGTGTTAAAATGTTGCATTTCGTACATTATTATTATAATATTTCTTATATAATCCTCAAACAGCACAGCATCCTGTGTGGTAGGAGAAAAGTTTGTGTAGAATTGAGAAAAAAAAACATTTTAAATTGTGATATTTATCCTTTATAAAATCCTGATACTTAAAGTATCACAATACGAATGGAATCGGCAGCGAGGCCTCATGTTAATATCGTATCGGACCGTCCCTGCTGATTCCCACTGGATATATTATCACTCGTATCATGACATTCATAGTGTTTTTATTAATTCATTTATTTATTTTAATTATTATATCAAAAACAAACTTTATGGAACTGAATAAAACGACTGCAGTATGTGAGACAGGCTACTGAGAAGCAGACGGTTTACAGTGAGACAGTCTGAGTCTTTCTGACTCCAGTTTCCACGAACTGTTATGGACAACAAAACTCCTTGAATATTATTATGGCAACTACAGTGAGATTACACAATAAACTACTTAAGAAGTCGTGAGAAATATAGAGGGCGTGTGTGTGAGTGTGTGTGTGTGTGTGTGTGCGTATGGCGGACTTAGCACAGAGCGTGCACTGCTGTCGGTTGTGTGTTGCTGCTTTATAAAGACGCTCTTTGACTGGAGGTGAGATAAGATCTCCAGTCGTCAGCTGTGTGTCAGACGTCTCGGGTTTGAGTTCCTCTCTCATCATATTAAACAATTCTCCTCCTCACACTGGCCCTGTGTTCCCTTACCTGGCCAAAAGAGACGTGGCGTGACGTTACAGACGCCACATAGACGAGTCTAACTTCAGGGGAATAACATACAGTACATTATTATACTTACATGTGATTATTGTTACTGTATGCCATTAAAACTAAACATTTATCATTTCTTCCAATAAAGAAAACTTTTTCACAAACTATTTAGTTTTGTATTTAAACCTTCAATGGTTGAAGATCTTTATAAATCTAGAGCATGTCTCCCTCTGTATTCCTCACTTACATTTTATTTATTACATTCATCAATACTGTGACCTGCCATATTATCATCATGTGACCTGCCATATTATCATATTATCTCATGTCTTTCTCGAGTCTAAAAGCACCCCAGGAGCATCTCCAGAGTGATTTCAACCCTAAAGGCATCATGGAGGTAAATGCTTCTGCTCCAACCTGCCAGTCAAGACACTGCACACATTCAAATGAGGATCTACATCTGAACCATATCTGAGATCTGGTCATTTGACGCACAGCTGAAAGCTCACGTCATTTTCCTCTTACGCAACAAAGCTCCATAAATCTAGACACGTGTAAGGTGGAGTCAGTGGAGTCCAGAGGAAACGGATACAGGATTGTTGCTCCTGACCTCCAGGGAGAAGGTAAAACCTAAAGGCCTGAAGAGACCATAATAATCACATCAACACTTCTTTTCTGAAACATCTCACTGGTGTTGCTCAGGGACTGATGGGTTGAGGGTGATGTGTGACGTCCGGTGCAAACACACAGGACTAATAAAATCTGATCTGTGTAGATCAAAAAATCTACGTAAACTGTGCTTCGAGGCTCAGCATGTAAATGCAATCAGATATACAGTCTGAAGATACAGTACTGTGCAAAACGCAAATAAAGCAAAGGTGTCTTCAAAAAACGTTTCTACGTTCCAAAAATACTATAAAAAAGCAATGAACAGTAGTTGATGAGTCAATAAATGTGACGAGTCTTTGCCTAAAAATAGTCTCAGGTACAATTTGTGCAGTTTTATAAGGAGATGAGCTGTTTAGTTTTACTGAACATCCTGCAGAACCAGAGAGAAAGAACCCAGAAGTTTTCTTTTTTTTTTTTCTTTTACATAATATGCTGCTTTCTTTCCTGTTCTACAGATATTTTCCTGCAAGATTCAGTTTTGCTGCTGGAATACGAATGTTTGGAAATCAATTATTATTTTTTGCACTCACCTAATAATGAAGTCATTAAATAAACATGTATAACAAAGTTTGTACAAACAATAAATAAACAGCAAACAAACAAAAAATAGGTTGCTAAGACTTTTGTATAGTACTGAATATAAAAGTTATATTATAAGTTATATCGGAATATCCAGGATCGATATCAGTCCAATATTGGATCGGAATCAGACATTGCATTAATAATAATAAGAAGAATTTGATCTGATCTCCTGTAATAAATGGAGGGGGGGAAAGAATTGGACTATTTTTCTGGCGTATTAGAATGTTTACATATAAAAAAAAGACTTTTCCTTTTATTATATTAATACTTTATTATATTTGTCTTTTGTGATTTCATTTTGTTAAGCTACTAAAAAAAAGCTGTAACTTCGCGTGGCATATTGTAGCTATGAGTTTTTTCAACTATCAAGACAGAATGTGTTTAAAAGCTGAGTAGTTATATAGTTTATAAAGTCTGATAAATGACCCGATTAGATTAAAAAAGATGAAAAAAGTTCTGGTTCTTACTTTGGAGGCCTGCCGATTCCAGCGCTGATACTCAGCCAGCGTGTCGAAGTTAACGTAGTAGGTGTGAGCCTGAGGTCCGGCTGAGCTGAACATCAGGCAGTGCAGCCTCCTCTTCACTTCCTCCACCTGAAAGCGTCCCAGGTTTGTGTTATATTATTATACACTGTTGCAGGCGTTCGACTCACTGTGAGATGTACAGTATAACAAATCTGTTTAGAGATTCACATCACCTTGAACGTTGCTTCATTTATTTTAAGTGGATATGGACGAACTAAACGTGATGCTCCCACCACCATGCTTCACTGTGAGAAGGTTCTCATGAGGTGCAGCGGTGTTGGGTTTCCTTCAAGCGCTTGGTCTCACCAGACTTTTATCTCCGCATGTCAGTCTAGAAAACTCTAAACAGAATTTCTTTCAGCTTTCTGGACCTGGACCTTTCTGTTCTGGAAACGATGTCTCCTTCAGAGTTACCCTTGACCTCTTGACCCTGTGCCATGTTTTTTCCATTTTTTAATCCCAGATTTATTGTGACTTGAAAGTTCAACATTTGGAATTGCTCTGTTTTTTTCTTTTTTTTGTTTTGTTACAAAACCAAACCTTGACTGATATTTTCCAGAACTTTCCTATCATGGATTTGTTTCCATGGCTTTTTATTGTACATAATGCTTGTTGTTTAGGTTTGTCCTCTAACTAACTGCTTAAGGCTACACATTACAAGCCATATTGTTCAATTATGATTTTTTTCTTTGCTCAGATTAGATTTAAATATCAAAACTATTCATGTTCATAATTAGAAGTGACTTGTATTTGACTCCTATGTGGATGCGTCTGTCGAATTCAGGTCTGATCTGAAAAACGTCAGATTTATGCGTTCGGACAGATGTAAAGATTCAGATCTGGGCCACATTAGGGTAAAAAAAAATAAAAAATCAGATGAGTCACTTCAGCCTGGTGATGTGTACGTAGCCTAATTCACTAATTCAGGGGTTTCACAGAAACGGGGGTGAATACTTACGCAATCCAAACTTGTTTTGTAAATAATTTTGTTCAATATATTGACGTAAATATTCTGGGTTGATTTTGTGTTGCAGACATTGAATTAAATTTACGATAGATTATTTTAAAAGGAGCGATCCCAAAAGTTGAACATTCTGTAAAAAGTGACAACAAATCTGAGATAAAAAAATAAGGAAATAACATAATTTTTTTTTTTTTTTTTTTTAAACATGGGGTCAAGAGGTCAAAGAAGAAGACACTGTTTATGAGACAACCACAGACAGGACGCTCCAGAAAGCTGAAAGAAATTCCGTTTAGAGTTTCGCTCTCCTGATTTCGCGATTTCAGAATAAGGACCAACAATTCAAATATTTGACTTGTCAAAGTTTTCATTAACTTTTTATTCATGACGAGGAGGATTATGGACTGCGGTGCCTATTAAGTAATAACGTCTGTGTGTTATTTCTTATCTCCTTCTTATCTCGTTCATTTATTTTTCTTCGTTTACCGGAGTATCGATACTCGTGATACTATGTGCAGTACTGATACCGTCTGGTATGGTGACATCTTTACTCCAGCTTTATAATAATTCCACAGACTCTGAATGATAGCTAATGTAACGCTGTCATCTCGTCTTCGCCGGACAGCCCGCATCCCCCCCCTCCCCCCCCCTCCACAGCTGTGGCTCAGTTCTTACAGGGAGACCCGGGGCGAAGGGACAGAAGACGGGCGTCTCACACTCACCTTCCCCCCGACCAGAGGCAGGATGTGCATCTTCCCCGTCAGACTGTCCTTCACCGACGCCACGATGAGACACGTCCCGCACAGGATCACCTGTCGCTCCGCCCACTTGTGGAGCTGCGTCTTGCCCTTGCGCACGCTGAACACACCCTTCAGGAGGGTCCGGTCCTGCTGGTCAGCATTTACTGGCCGCTCTGTTCACACGCACACACACACACACACACACATACATCAATAAAAGGATTATACGACATAACATGAATAAAGATTACTAAATACAATGATCAAGTGTTTAACAACCAGTCACCTGCTGAGCAACAGCTGTCACAATATCCCTCACACACACACACACACACACACACAACAAAATAGTATGATTGAGAGTGTAACACAGAGTCCTACAGAGTGACAGATGTCACAATATCACACACACAAAGACACACACACACACACAAAGACACACACACACATACACCGTGTGCTAATTAGGCCCATATGTGTCATACAGTTCAGGCAGAAATAATAAAGAAATATACGCCAGAAAATGATGTCACATGTACTAGTCAGTTCCCAATCTCATACACACACACACACAC
This sequence comes from Clarias laeviceps, assembly GCA_030014305.1. NCBI lineage: Eukaryota > Metazoa > Chordata > Actinopteri > Siluriformes > Clariidae > Clarias > Clarias laeviceps. The sequence continues at coordinate 26,446,103 of JAQMYJ010000007.1, forward strand.
ACACACACACACACACACTACTCGGTCACTGGGTTCACAAACCCAGCTGGGTAATGTAAGAGGTTTTTGTCTATTTGTCTCATATCTCATACTGTTCGACATGTGTCTTCACACACACACACACACACACACACACACACACACACACACACACAGACACACACACACACACACACAC
>JAQMYJ010000007.1:26448873-26462908 GCA_030014305.1 Clarias laeviceps
TCCATCGTTCTTGTGAATTTAGCGCGTTTGTTCTCCATCAATCAATCAGTGCAGTGGTTTCCAGGGTGCAATTTTTTTCCTTTCCTTTGTATTATTTTTCATTTTCATTAATTTATTTTTTACTCACTAGTGAATATGATTTAAAATGTAGTGATGTACAATACTTTAAACAAAACATACTTAAGTAAAAGTAAAATTACAGATTTTAAAAACTACTTTAAAACGTAGAAGTACACAAAAAATCTACTCAATTACAGTAATGCGAGTAAATGTAATTCATTACTTTCCACCTCTGACAACCATATACAGTATGATATACAGTGAAAAAAAAAATTTTTTATGTCATGTCTCATTGGAAGAGACTTTCTTTTTTTCACCTATCTGCTCCACCCTCCAGTCCAGTAGGTGGTGTAGTTCTTCTACCAACAGCCCAAAAACTTAAAAGTAGAAGAAAAAAACATAAAAGAAAAAATTTCTTTTTTTAGAGAATTCAACATTTGACTTGACTAAATTTAACTAAGTTTAACTAAATCATTTTAAATATGTGAATCAAAAACCAACACAAAGCTTCAATTAATCGAATCGGTGAACAAAAGACTAAAAGATTCAATCGCACCGCTTTATTTCACATCAGGAGCGGCTGCTCTGTCTCGATCACACCCAGTCCCTCAGTACAAAATAAAACCTGCTTTTTGTCCCTTTTCTGTGTTTGTATTGGCCGAGGTTTAAACGATCCACTTCAGTGACCTCATAAAGACACAGCGTCTCCCTCGGCTTGTTGCTGAGCTCAGCTGTTCTCTGGAAGGGCGTGGCTCAGCAGCTCATTTACATAAACACTGAAATTATGAGGAGAAGTGAAATAAGAGGAGCTTGAGATATGAAATAATAGAGACGGGGACAAAAGTCGATTCAGTTATGAACCGAGATTCTTTTGTGTGCTGATCCATGACGCTGACGCCAAAATCGATTTTTATAAACCTATTTTTATATTAATAATAGAGATGAACAGGTCATCGGGACCAGAACTGGCCGGTTTTCAGTCTGAATGTCCGCGACTGGGGATCAGATGATCAGCCTCAGATATAAACGGTTCTGTACCGAGCGCAGAAGCTTCAACAGAAACGCATTTTTATGGCGTTACATTATCATAAATCACGTGCTTAAAGCCTCCGATCTGCCTTTTTTCAAAATTCTGTTAGCGAATTAGTCTCCAACGCACTAATTACACACGCTTACACCAGTCTCACAACACCGCGAGCGCTAATTAGTCGAAAATCATGTGTTTTAGAAGCCGCACACACCCGCGCGCTCACTGTTGAGTTGAGTTTTGAGACTTTGGAGGCGTTTGAAGCGGTAAAACGTTGTCGTTTTTTTTTTTTTTTTATAATCCTACAGGTGGCGCACTCTGAACTATTTACACTTTTTAGCCCATGTGGTAGGAGTGAATTATTTGCTAAGCTTGTTTACAAATAAATGATGGCGAAGGACGTAGATACGATATAACTGAGTAACGATGAAGCTTTGTGTTTAATGTTCTTTTAAGTTAAATTCTTGTATTTGAAGTTAGTTTGTATTGTTTAAATGCGGCGCTTGTTTTTTAAGTGAGAAAACTAATGTTATAAGGAACGAGCTACAATTACGTTCTCAGGCTTAAAATTTTAAAGGTTTAAAATTGTAACAAAATTACGGAAAAATGTCATTTCAAACTGAGATATTTCTAAAATCGAAAACTGTGTTGCATGTGGACGAAAGGCCAAAACCGCAGGTAAAAGTCTCAGTTTTTAAAAATACCCGGTTACGTGTGGACACGGAACCGAAGGGCTATTTCAGCTTCAGCAGGAACACACACACACATTTTCAGGGAGCTCTGCAATCCGTGTTCACTTGCTAAAGAAATTGCAATATATGGGACCTTTAAAGTCACGCACTTGAAATAACAGCAAATTAAACCTCATTTGTTCCTCTTTAAGAATGTGTGTCTATAAGACTATCGCAATAATGAGGTTTAATCTGCCTTTATAAAGAAAAAAAAAAGAAAGAAAAAAAAAAACAGCCCCAAACTGGACTCTGGTTAATGAGGTGCATCGTATAAACGAGATAAAAAAGCTGCACCAGACAAACAGTGATGATTTTTAAGTCTCGTCTGCTCTAATGATGAGGCATCGGGTCCAGACAGGGGAGACCGTCTGCAGTCGCTCAGGCACCAAAACATCGGTCCAAGAGTAACACCTTCAAGCCGTGGACTTCCTCTCGCTCTCTCTCTCTCTTTCTCACACACACACACACACCCTCGACACACACACACACCCTCTATTTCGTTTTCATTTACTCTTGACGCTCTGTAAGATCAATATCTCATTAAACGGCCGAAGCCAGGGATAAAGATGATTTATTTCCGACAGGACGGCTGTCAGAGCTCTGGATGAACTCCAGCTCCAGTCTCACTTGCCCCGGGAGCGACAGCTGCACCGACTGACCCCCTCCACCCATTTTATACACACACACACACACACACACACACACACTCTCACAGCACCTTCCTGTTTTCAACCCATAACCATAAGTCAACTTATTAAGCTGTTCATAACATTTTCATACACAACACCGCTGTTGAATCCTGCGCTCTGATTGGTTGATATTTATGAGCACTCGGATAAGCCACGCCCCCTAGCTCATGGTGATGTGAAATGGGTTGGTGAGGGACAAGACAAAAAAAAAATACTTGATAGAGATCAGGCTGAAAATGCTTTCTCTGATCATTGACTCAGCACACACACACACACACACACACACACACACACACACACACACATTTTCAATCTGGGTATTATGATAGAACATCAGGCCACTGAGGCTCCTTTTTATCTCAAACTAAAACTGCTTTAAGAGGATCAGTAGAAGTGCTCAGCACTACACAGTGTTCTCAAGTGTGTGTGTGTGTGTGTGTGTGTGTGTGTCTCCTGGGCCTGAGCACACGTCATCCTAACAGGCTGCGTCACACACATTAAGCCCATGCACTCCTCCTCCTTCCATCCACCACTGAGTCAGCTCTAAAGGGGCGGAGTCACAAGCACACTAGGGTCCCCAGAATGCTCCGCCTTCAACAATGCCCCGCCCATTTAGCTGCACGTCCATTTACATCATTTGGTAGACGCCCTTATCCAGAGCGACTTATATTTTTATCTGTTGAGGGTTAAGGGCCCAACAGTGGCAACTTGGTGGTGCTGGGATTTGAACCGACGACCTTCCAATCAGTAGTGCAACGTCTTAAAAGCTAAGCTAGCTCTGACAATGCTTGCATGAAGGGACGACGATTTCAATGAAAACCAAAATAACAGTGAGACTCGTGTAAGAAAGAAAGCTAACAAGACCAGCCATGCAATCAGTGCAAAATAAATGGCGCCCTATGAAATAAGGTGGGATTAGCAGTGAGGGTGGAGGGGCTGCAACGGCTGAGCTGTATAACTGGAAGTTTTGGCGTACGCCGTGTTCGCCGCTCGATATTCCGCTCTGTGTGTGTGTGTTCGATAGGGAATTCCCAGGTACCAGCACAAGCCATGAGGTCCCAGCTGAGGCTGCAGGGAATTTCCACACATCTGTGTGATAAACTGGTGAGACTCACACTCCGGCAGTGTGTCCGACGTTCTCTCTCCTTCTCTCCTCAGAGCTGAGCCGTGAGTCACACTGCTGATGCTGAGGCTGATGCTGAGGCTGATGCTCACTCAGGTAAAGACGAGGACCGATAAATGAGGAAACTAAGACTGCAAAGCGAACAGTGTGCATCATAAGGGTCGGGTACAAACCCATGAGGGACAGAAGCAGGGACTGGACCAGTGTTGAATACTGTATTGATGATGATGATGATGATGATGATGAATACACAATGAATATGATGATTTAGTGAAGCAATTAGTGTGTCCAAGCACTAGGACTTGTTATAATGCAACTTCGCTAAACTTTTACATGTGACCTTTGAGTCTCGCTGCAACACGCTGCTGTAAAGTGTGTTGCCACATCCCCCGTACAGTCCTGATCTCGCTCCAAGACATTTCCACAAGTTTGGGGAAAGATTAAAGGGGGAGTTCCTGGGAGGCCGGCGTTGACATGATATGACATGTTGACCAAATCTGGTTTGAATCTGGAAACATTTTAAAAGCCTGGTACTGGTCAAGTGCTGCTGAGTTCCTGGGACACACTGTGGTGGTTTCCCAGTTCTCTCTAAGGAGCAGTTTATTTAATGTTCACAGGTAAGGAGTCTCCAGTGTCAGCGGTGTTGTAACAGTGAGAGGAAAGCTGTAACTTTCTGACAGCTTCAGGATAGAATTCTCTTCAATGCAGTTTCCTGATAACAAGCCTTTTTTAAATAGATTTTAAGAAAAGAGAGCTGAGAGAGTGACTGTCTACAGCTGCTATAACGTAAGTGAAAACAGGAACTTTCTAGCTTAAGGGCTGTTCGGAAAAAATAAATCAGACTCTAAATAGATACAATGTATCACATCACATTTATTAAAAAGGTATAAGGAAAATAAAACACTGAGAGTGACGCTGCTTCATCACTCCACCTCCTTCTTGATTATTTTACTGTAACAGCACCAAACTGAACAGCAGCTCGTACTCACCGGTGTAAAAGCGAATCATGCAGCTGAGGTCAGAGTTCGCCGCTTCCTGCTGGACACGCACAGGATCGTCGTAGCCCATCGTGGTCAGATAATCGTACACCATCTGAAGAGGACGCTCGGACGAGTCCAGCCTCCTGACCAGCAACAAATAAGGTAACAGTTTAAACGAAAAATCTAAAGTTCATCTCACATTTCCTTCTTCAGCTGGAAGAAGAATTATGAACAAACGTTTAAGCCATTTTTTTGTTTTGTTTTCTTTGGAAGATATCAGCTTCACATATTCATGAACATGCCAAGTTTCACGCTACACTTTCACTTGACTGGGTTCGAGCCTGTGGTGCTGGAACATGATCTAATATCTTTAATCATTCATTTATAGTCTGTAACATAGTTGAAGTGTGTGATTGACAGATTTTGAAGTGTACGTACAGCATAGCAGATGTTCAAGTCTGTATGCAGATGTTAAAGTGTGAACCATGGGCAGATCCTGAAGTGTGTCTACAGCAGATGAAGTCTGTTTAAAGGCAGATGTTGAAGTGTTTAGTGCAGATGTTGAGGTCTGTAGTAAGGACGGATGTTAAAGTTTGGAGAAAAGCCAGTTGTTTTAGTCTATACTAAGTGCAGATGTTGAAATATGTCTAAGGACAGATGTTGAGGTCTGTAGTAAGGGCAGGTGTTGACGTTTTTAGTAAAGGCAGATGTTGAAGTCTGTACTGAGTACAGATGTTGAAATAAGTCTAAGGACAGATGTCGAAGTGTGTGCTAAGACAGATGTTGAAGTCTGTTCTATTACAGATGTTGCAATGTGTTTAGGGCAGATGTTAAAGTCGGTACTAAGTACAGATGTTGAAGTCAGTCAGGGCAGATATTGTCTCTTATACATAAGACTAATTCTTCATCTATACAAGTCAAGTATGTATAATAATAAAGCTATGAAAGATTAGCAAGAAACCTTTCACAGATGGAGCTTCATTATTCAGAGAACAAAAATGAGTGATTATAGCAGCATCACTGCGAGGACGTATAGACACCAAAACAAACCAAAACCAAAACAAACCGAAACCATCAGTAAGGTTTAAAGAAGCTGGAACTCTTTTGTATTGAACTGTAACGTTCCAGTGTTGGAAAATTACATAAAATTCCATAAGGACAGAAGTGTTAAGATTTTCCCCCACTTTATATAACCACCTCTACTTTATATTTTAAACGTTTACCCAGTTCAACACCTGCCCTTAGACCTCCATTAGAAGTGATTTTTAGGAGTAAACATGTTTTATGCTCTTTGCTCTCTGCGCTCTCATTTCACATTATTTATGAAGCTGCACAAACCCCGGCGGTGTCGCTCTGACTGTCTCCCCTCAACGTTCATCCAGTTATTCTGAGGAAGAAAAGCAGCACAACTCGGAGCGAGGCAGCGTTTCAGTTAATGCAATGAGTCTGAAGATAATGCAGTATCGTACGCTTCACTGAGATTCTCCAGACTCGTCACTTTTGTGCCCCGAAGCTCGAAACGTGGCGTTTAAAAATAATTTACTTCAACATGATTTGTTTAAAAATGATCTCCTGGATACTGATGCTGATTATACAGATTAATAACTTTTTCAAAACAGAGCTTTTCTCAATCCTGATTTAGGATTAAGAAAATATCAATATCAATTGTATTGGGATCAGCCGCAGCCTTGGGGAAGTTCTGAGAAACTATAGTATACTGTATGTGATTGCAGTTTGTGTCTGTCTGTCTCCCTGTCTGGGCCAAAACATGGTACTGGGGCTAAAAAGTGTCTCACTTAGGATTACATAACACTTATTGCTTCGTATCTACTCATCCATGCTTTGTTTTTTTTTACGCATACACACTTATATGTTTATAAAGAAACACATCTGCTAAATACAATTTCATGCCCTTTTACAGTATGTAGTGTCCGTAACTCTTTTAAATGAAATTTTTTTAATGATCTTAACTGTTGTTCAGATGAAACTTGGCCAATTTAGATTCAACATGAAAAGTATATAAACCTGAAAAAGTTTATTATTCTAAAATGCAAAATTAGGAGTTAGGATATTGCAACATGAATTTGACATGGTTACGGACACTACAGATTTTTTTTTTTTTACCAAAAATCAAACTGCTTTAATTTTAAGCAACAATTTTCCAGGTCACATGCTTGAAGAAGCTCACACCAATTTTAGTATTAATACTCATAAAGACATATGAATTATTTACACTGTAATGTAGAGAGACAGTATAACACTGAAATCATATAAAATAAAATCATCTCTCCAAAACGGATGAAGTTCACAACTTGAAATTTTTAAGGAAGCGAGATTAGTCACTTCCATGTTCCAGAAACTTCAGAAGTAACTTCCTTGGTCACACACATTTTCTGTATTATATGTATAATATAAAAAAGCACCAATCCTGAGTTTTTGAGACATGAGACACTTCTATGTCTGAGGGTGCAGAAACTTGCAAAATATGGCCGTCATTCACCCACCCAAGCTGTGACAAAACATAAAGGCACAGTAATGACTCACACTGTAAAACAGCGCTGTGCTCTGGGGGTTAGTGAGTGACGGAAAGCAACCGCAGTACCTGGATCCTCACACACCAGGCAAACACACTCCATGTGGAAACTCTGGTTTTGTTTTTATGCTTTAAACTACGAATGCATCAATACCATTTTCCCTAAATGAATATCCGACTGTGAACCAATCAAGGACGTCACAGGCTACTTAGCTCTGTGCTAAAAATATATAAGTGACAGATGGCAGAAAAAGAAAAAAAAGAAGTTTGGACTGTGTGTGTGGAACTAACTGAAGATACGTCCAGCTGTTTGTGCAACATCAGGCTGAGGGAGTTCTCCGACATATACAATAAATATTTATATCTATGAAGTAATACGGGTCGATTTACAAGAATGTCGGGTGTGTGTTTGTGTGTGTGTGTGTGTGTGTGTGTGTGTTGTGCAAACAAATCCAAGCTCTAGTCCTGGGTGTTGTCGGTGCTGAGGGCCAGAATGGCGTGTTGGAAGAAGCTCATTGTCTCGGCGCCGGCCTTCAGGGAGCGGAAGCACTGCAGCAGGGAGACGAGTCAGTTGCTCAGATGCCTGAGGTCCTTCACTCTCGTCCTGGCCTCGGTCCAGCATCACATGACGGAGACGGAGGGCAGTTCAGGGAGCTCAGTGTGAATAGTTCTCTCAGCTGATCGCACCGCACTCTGGAGTACCTGATGCTGTGATGGTGCAGTGAGTGCAATAACAGGTCCTGCGTCATGTGAACACCAAGGCACGGTGCACCAAAGTGTCCATCACGATGATCATAAGATGCTGGTACTGTAGCTCCACCATCGACTCCTTTACCTTAATGCCGTTCATTAGCAGGTCACCAGTTCTCCAGGTATTTAATTTCCTCCACGTAGACCTTCTTGCCATTCTCAGGGGCATTATCATCGGGCAGGGGTAGATCAGCGGTAAAGGCATTGGATCGAAGGTTCAAACCCCACCAACCACCAAGCTGCCAGTGTTGTGACCTTCAGTACTGTACAGAACTGAATCAAACCCCCACTAAGGTAATCATCTCTCTCAGACACACACACTGTTTATACACACGGATTATGAGTACCTGCCTGATATTGAGTAGACCCCCCACCCCACCCCACCCCCTTTGCCACCAAGACACCCCTGACCTCTCAAGGCCACAACAAGGTCCTTAACCTTTAACTGCTCAGATTTATAAAGAAATATAAATGTAAGTCACTCCGGATAAGGGCGTCGACCAAATGCTGTAATGTGAATGTAAAGAGCTGGAAGTGGCCTCGCAGTCGTTAGTGTTTCCTTAATCGTTAGGTAATAATCAGGTATTTGATGTCACCACTGAATGTGTTATGATATGATATGATTTAATTGCTATCTGATCAGCTTTGCGATATAATAATGTACAGAAGGTCAGAGCTACCGATAAATCTACTTGCTCGTCCGTTAAATTATTTATTCATTAAAATGCTTTTACACACCAGTCGTCTGTCCTGTTTATCAGTTTATTATACAGTTCAATTGATTGCCTTTTAAATCAATGCATTAAAATCTAAATCTTCAGATCGTTACATCGCTAATATTGAGCTTTTAGAATGCGCGAAAGTGGGCGGAGCCAGAGGCACGCACTGATGATGTCATACATCAAGGATTAGTTAAAAAGAATGCTGTTCCAGGAGCATGTGCTACGTTCACCACGGTTAGTACTAAACAAGTGTGTGTGTGTGTGTGTGTGTGTGTGTGTGAATCTGTCTTACCTGATCAGGTCTCCGTGCAGCTGCAGGTAAAGACCCTGGCAGTGCCGCTGGGCACACAGCTCCTCCACCGTAGTGCTGGTGGAGCAGAGCACCAGTCTGAGGTCAGGCTGGGTCGTAGACGACGTCTGAGGGCCCGGGGTCACGACCTCGGTGGCTTCGTACAGACAAACACACCCGCGCTGGGCGTCGCCCTTCAGCCAGTCCCTCTCACGGGAGCCGAAGCGAGTCTTCCGGGTCACGCAGGTCCGGCTTCCGTTACGCTTCATGTTACGCTGAGGCGCAGAAGGAGAGACAGGGGGGTGAGACAGCGAGCGCGGGAAAACGCAAGACGTATCAGAAACACGCAATATATATCAGATCTTTAACAGAACAACGCTGATACTATACAGAGTCACAGAAGGGCCTGGGGTCTCTTCCAGAGGACTCGGGGCAATGGATTGTGGGAGGAAACCCATGAAACATCCATGCACACAGGCCACAGGAGGGAATCGAACCCTCAACCCTGATGGAGTTTATTCTTTCCAAAAACATCAAAACAAGCAATTTATCCCACATATTTTTTTATTTATTAATAAATAACCTATCATCCTTTCTATCCATTTATAGTCACCTATAATACTGTAGAACATCTGTGAAACATCTCACTCACATTATAGCATTGATACACATCCAGAGTCGAAGGTATGTTTGTAATTTAAAACATTTTGGAAGACAAAGAATGTGCCAAAGAAAGACACAAAACTTACCTACTTCCTTAAACAGCAGTTGCACAGCAAGTAAATAATTTAATAGAGTTCACAGACGTGAACTAGCCGTCAAATTAAAGTTTTTTTTATTTCAAGAGAATATAACGTGACATCATATCAAAATCAAGAGACGTCAATGATACCAGAGGATTAAAGACATACAATGTCTGGCACTGGAGACTCCTTCCACAAACTTCATAATCTCAATGATTACACTTTTCTATTTTTTACTTTCCTTTATGAGCTGTTACTATAGAAACGATAACGCTACTGTCTGGGCTGCATTTATAGAAAATGAAATGAACACCTTGTCTTCTGATCGATCACAATCTAGAACTCAACGTAGTAACCGCCAGTCTGAGTGACATGAAACAGTCGAGTGAGTGCAAGTGCTGAGTTCTGGCTCATGACAGAGCACTTCGCCCGCATTGGAACCAGCAGTTCTTGCTTTTCTCGCTGCAGAGACGTAAATATTTACACAGAGCACAAATGCTGAGACGAGCGGCGCGAGTCACTCCTGATTCAGACACGGGAGGCCGGCGTGAGGTCATTAGTCAGCCTGATGAAATCAAACTCCCACTGAGGTGAGCATTTTTTCCCCTTCAATACCCACCAAACAACACTGTTAAACTTTTTCTCTCAGACAGACACACACACACACACACACACCGATTATGACCACCTGCATCATATTGATATGGTCCCTCTTTTGCTGCCAAGACACCCCTGACCTCCCAAAGGTGTGTGTGTGTGTGTGGTATCTGGCATCAAGCTGTCAGTAGCAGATCCATTTAGTCCTTTAAGTTGTGAGGTCGAGTCTCCATGGATCAGACTTGTCAGCTTGGGTCAACACCTCAAACTCGTTGTCATGTTCCTCAAACCGTTCTTGAACCATTTTTCAGACATGAGTGTGTCATGGCACATTATCCTGCTGAAAGAGGACACTGCCATCATCAGAGGTTTCCATAAAAGGGTATAACTTGGTATATTTAGGTAGATGGTACGTGTCAAAAGTCAAAGGAACATCCACATGAATGGTAGAAACCAAGGTTTCCCAGAAGAACATCGCCCAGAGCATCACATCGCCATTTTACCACAGTGCAACCTGATGCCACCTCTTCCCCAGGTAGTCGACACACACAAACACACACACACATACCTGGCTATCCACATGATTCATCAGACCAGGCCACCTTCCTTCATTGCTCCGAGGTCCAGTTCTGATGCTCATGTGATCATTGTAGGCGCTTCTGGTGGAGGATACGGGTCAGCATGGGCACCCTGACCAGTCTGCGGCTACGCAGCTCCTCCATACACAACAAACCGTGATATACTGTGCGTTCTGACTCCTTTCTATCAGAACCAGCATTGACTTTGGGCTACAGAAGCTCTTCTGTTGGATCGGACTACACGGCCCACGCGGATCACTGACCCCAGGCCGCCCATGACCCTGTCGCCGGTTCACAGATTCTCCTTCCTTGGAGACCTTTTGGTTGGTCCTGTTCTTGTTGTTACATATGTATACCACCATATATTAACGCCACTATTATTATTAGTGATAGTATTAGTAAAGTCATTATTATTATTATTATTATTATTGGACTTTATAGAGCCAGAGAGAGGGAAATATAAGGAATAAAATTAATACCCTGCAGTGTTAAAAGCACTGATGCTTGATGACATCATATCAACTGATATCATCTAATCACATCATCGTATCGTATCATAACGCCCAGCTCGTCGATTCCAGCAGACTTCATGAGTCACGTTCAGCTTGTGACGGTTTTAAGCATCAACGCGGTATTGTGTGTTCGTTTTAATCAAACGCTGATGAGACGTTGAGTCTTTGCTGATGTTAAAATAATAATATTCTAAGTAATATGCTTACTCATTGTGATTTATTTTTACAGATTATCGTCTGGCATCTCTAATAAACACCCAGTTTATAAAACCACATTTGAATTTTTATTAGTATCCATTTATTAAGCATTTATTAGTAGCTGCTTGAGTGAATTAGCTTAGAAATGTGTACGCTTGTAAAAAGCTAGGCTGTTTTAATCTACAAAACACACTTAAAAGCAGAGAAAGATATAAATATATTGCTCATAAAGTTTATATGAAGGCTAATATTATACAAATTTGTGCAACAAATGAGAGGTGTCTGACAGCATGTACTGGTGTACTGCTTACTGAAAACAATTACAACGTTAGAGGAATGGAAATCCATTAAGATCCATATGGAGCTGTTTTACAATTAATCAAATCACAATGAATAGCGAGCTCTCTCAGGGTTTAAAAAGACCATTCATTTATATATTTTTTCTCTTTCAGAGTTTTTGGTATTTAGGAGTCCTTGTTCACCTTCTGCCCTGCAGGTCCAAGAGGCACGTATTCAGTTATAGCCATAGGGGTGGCAATGAGGTTGGTCAAAGACACGACGAGGGGTGGCCACGACTGGTAATAATCCCAACCAGTAAAAACTTTTTTTCTTTATTTTTTTCAGTAATTGCCAGTAGGATGGGAAATAGTCATAGGGGTGGCAATAAGGTTAGGCTGGAAATCAGAAGCATGTTCAGTGGCCACCCCTATGGCGTGCTCATTTTCTATCCAGTAGGCCCTCCAGGCATGGCAATGAGGGTGGGCAGGCCCACACAGATAAGGAGTGGCCAACACTTTAATCCCACTGACCGACAACCTTAATGAGAAATGTTCAGGTGGTGAGTGTTGTGATCACTGGGATTTATTATCCCCCCCCCCCTCCCCCGCCTTTTTCCATTATCATGCCCACCCTGATTGTTACCCCTGGTCTAAACCTGGACACGCCTCTACAGCACCTGCAGGCTGGATGATCAGGTCAATGCAAAAGGATGCAACAATATATATATATATTTTTTTTTTTTTCCTAATTATTCATTCGCATGAAGGCCAGATTGATGATAATAATGATGATGATGTTGATGATGTCAGCATTGTAGTGAAGAAGACAACTAACAGGTTTAATGACAAGTTTAATACATCATTAATGAAGAAATGAATGAAGAAATCTGCAACTGGAACCAGGTAGAGATGGAGGTGTAAATGTGATAGATGGAATTAAAAGGTGTAACCCTGGTTTAAGGACTGATGATGATGGTGATGGTGATGATGGTGGTGTTGGTATTGGTAATGGTGCTGCTGGAATCAGAGCAGCGCAATGAGAGAAGGATGGTACCTTTAAAACCCGGATCCCCGCAGCGGGAGCAGCAGTGAGACCAGGAGCGATTCTTCCTCCTCCTCCTCCTCCTCCTGCTGCTGCTCCTCCGCGGTTCGCCGATCGGTTCGACGCCGCTTCGTGGAGCCCCGGGCCCGGCCACGTCCCCGCGCCGCCCCGGCCCTCCTCCTCCTCCTCCGCACCGCCGCCGCCGCCGCCGCTCTTCTCCGCGTCCTTCATGTCGTCGCTTCTACACGCAGCGCCGCGTCTCCAGCGCAGAAACTCCGCACGTAACGTCGCCCGCTGAATTCCGACACAGGAGGCGGCGGAAAAACCCCATCCTGCCTCGGAGAGACGCCATCATGAGCTCTGAGTCTCTGTGTGTCTGTGTGTGTCTCAGCGTGTGTGTGTGTGTGTGTGTGTCGGCTGTCAGATCGCACGATGAATAAACATGAGGGGCGGAGCCATCTCCCTTCCATCATCATCATCATCATCATTATTCATGAGCCATCTGAGCCTTTACATATCTGATACATTATTTCTCATTTACATTAAATATGTACAAACAGTGTATTATTATTATTATTATTATTATTATAAATAAACAGAAAGATTTTGTCTGTACATTAATCAGAACTCGCTCTTTCAATGATACATTTACATTTAACACATTGGAGGACCAGAAACCAGTCTCAGAAAAAGAGTCTGTCTGTCTGTATGTGTGTGACTCTGTCATATGTCTGCCTCTATGTCTGTATGTCTGTCAGTCTTTCTGTATGTCTGTCTGTCTGTCTGTCTGTCTATATGCCTATATGTCTGTCTGTCTGTCTATATGTCTGTATGTCTGTCTGTCTGTCTATAGGTCTGTATGTCTGTATGTATGCCTATATGTCTGTCTGTCTGTCTATATGCCTATATGTCTGTCTGTCTATATGTCTGTATGTCTGTCTGTTTATATGTCTGTCTATATGTCTGTCTGTCTGTATGTATGCCTATATGTCTGTCTGTCTGTCTATATGTTTGTATGTCTGTCTGTCTGTATGTATGCCTATATGTCTGTCTGTATGTATGTATGCCTATATGTCTGTCTATATGTCTGTATGTCTGTCTGTCTGTATGCCTATATGTCTGTCTGTCTGTCTATATGTCTGTATGTCTGTCTGTCTGTCTATAGGTCTGTATGTCTGTATGT
>JAQMYJ010000007.1:26466284-26486269 GCA_030014305.1 Clarias laeviceps
GTGGAACGAATAATTTGAGTTTCCATTATTTCTTATGGGAAAATTTAATTTGGTTTACGAGTGTTTTGGAATACGAGTCGCTTCCGGAACAAATTATGCTCGTAATCCGAGGTTCCACTGTATTACATAAAGATAACCCAAGTGAATACAAAAAGCAGTTTTTAAATGATGATTTCATTTATTAAGAGAAAAAAGCTCTCCAAACATGCCAGAACCTATGTGAAAAAGTAATTGCCCCCTAAAGCTAATAACTGGTTGTCCCACCCTTCAATCAAGCAGTTTGTGATCACTGGCAATGAGTCTTTCACATCGCTGTGGAGGAATTTTGGCCCACTCTTCTTTGCAGAATTGTTTTAATTCAGCCGCATTGGAGGATTTTCGAGCATGACCAGCCTGTTTAAAGATCTCAATCAGATTTAAGCCCAGAGTTTGAATAAAATCGTAATTTAGATTACTTTTTTTACAGCACTGTATTTTAGTTATTGTACTGATTCAAGTATTTTTTTTTATGAACACATTCCTTTTAATGGCTATTAGCTGCCACGATGAAACACAGGATTAATCAAATGTTATCATACATTTCTTTTTGAAAGCTATTAGCCAGATAAGTTACACGATAAGCATTGAGATATCGAGCTGAGAACCTGCCAGAGTTTTTGCTGCTTTGGGAAAAGAAAGTAGATCCAGATTTGTTAGATAAGACAAAACATTCTCCTATAATTGACATGTTATTTTTATATTTCAGTGGCCCTGTCAAAAATCTAATCAATTGCAGCCTTATTAATTCAGCATGTTTGTTTCGTGCTAGATTGTGCCTTGACATGATGATGCACAGTCAAGATTCGACTTTATTTTCCATACTGTATGTCCTCATAGTGTGTGTGTGCCCGGGGGCCGGTTGTCTCCTAATCTGTGGATTATAATGAGCTCCACTCTTCTGGGACGGCTTTCCCACTAGAGGCTGCAGCGTGGTTGTGTGGATTTGTGTTCATTCGGTTACAAGAGCTCAGGCGCTGATGTTAGAAGGTCGAGGAGGATCCAGTTTTAATTTCAGTTCATCCCGAAGCTGTTCGGTGAGGTTGAGTTCGCTCAGGGTTCGGTGCAGGTCATGCGAGTTCTTCCAGCACAGTTAACACAGCACGTCTTCATGGAGCTGGATCTGTGGATCTCATAGGAGCAGAATCATGCAGGATAAGGGGTTGGGCCTCTTAATTCCAGAGAAGGGAAACTGTAACGCTACAGCAAAAGAAATTCTAGATAACTGTGTGACTCCAACTTTACGGGAACAGTTTACAGAAGAACTATATGGGTGTGATGATCGTAGGTGCACAAACTTTTGGCCGTGTTGAATTCGGAGCAATGTGTTTGTTATTTTGGTGCACATATTTTCTTTTCATTGAAAATCGACAGTAACAAAGGTTATTTATTTGTAAACACTTACAAAAGAAATTTGGTATTCATCAAAATTTTGCAAAGTTTTATAAAATTTTTGTAAAGATTTTAGAAGAAAAGTTCATAGACTATTCATGCACCTGAAAGTATGTGTAAATGTAACCATTAGAAGATTTCAAATCATCAGCAGCATGAATTACTGAAAGTTTTGTATCTGAAATATCCTGTCAATATTATGTTTTTATATTTTTTATTACATTTACAGGATTTAGTTAACGTCCTGATCTAAAGAGATTTATTAAGAAGAGCTTCTCGAACAAATACATTAGATCAGTCACTAAGAACATCATCAGGACGTCTGTAAAACCATCTGTTTTATTTTATTAGTATTAATTAGAAAAGTATATTTTTTTAATTAAGGCAATGATAGAACATAACCCCAACATTTTTGAAGAATGTAATGAATATAAAAAAGGCTTTCAGGCTCTGAGTAGCTAAACAGAGTGTCAGGGGTTCGAGCCCCATCACCATGGTTGGGTCCTTGGGCTAAGACCTTTAAGACTCCCAAATTGCCCGTAGTGTGTGAATGTATGTGTGTGGCCTTTGATGGATTGGATTATTATAATAATTCAATTATTTTGTCACATGTACCTTTGTCACCAGCTCAAGGGCTCAAACATGGCAACTAGGCATCACTGGGGCTCGAACCCCCGACCTTCCGATTAGTAACCCAGAGCATTAACCGTTTGAACCACCACTGCCCTATGAGGAGTGAGTGAGAGTGAGTGAGTGCATGTAATTATATACCGCTGAGGCTTTTTGTGCATTTGATTAATCAGTAATTAAACAGCAAATTTATTAAATGACCAGCTCATTAAGAATGAATAGCCTCTTATTTCTCAGTAGTGTCTCATATGAACTGTAACCACTCTTAAGTCATCCCACATGGGTGAGGTAGATGACTTGGAGAAAGCATTTGATTGGACATGCACTGGATGAGAATAGGACAATTTTAAACTGAAAAAAAAAAAAAAGTTTCCCTGAATATGATAAACTGCAAACTTATAATGCAAATTATATCTGAATTTATACAGTATCTAGCGCTGAGAGACTTGAACAACAAAAAAAAAAAGAAGCTCTAATGCACGAACCTCTTCCTTCCAACCTTGTGTATTGACATCATATCGTCAAATCCATAAGTATCTGGACATTGATCGAATTTTGATAATTTATGATGAAATCCAGAGAAATGGATTTCAAATAAAGCAATTAATATGTGAATGAAGTGCAGCTTAGCTTTAATGTAAAGGATTTAACGCAAATGTTGCATCAAAAGTTTTGAAATTACAGTTGTTTTTACAGAATCAGACATAAAGAGACAAGTGATTGAAAAGTGATCAGTTGTGACCGGTTTCTTGGTTATTTTGTGACAAACTAAAAAGATAAAAGGTCTGGAGTTGATTGTAAAAAAAAAACACAATTCAGTTACATGGGAATTACTCTCACTCACTGTCTATATCCTGTATACAGCTACATCCTGGACAGGGTGCCAATCCATCGCAGGGGACACACACATACACTACGGGCAATTTTGGAAACGCCGATTAGCCTAATCTGCAGGTGAGAGGAAACCGGAGAACCCGGTGGAAACCCACCAAACACAGGGAGAACATGCAAACTCCATGCACACAGAGAAGGGAATCGAGCCTGGAGGTGCAAGGCAGCAGTGCTAACCACTACACCACTGTGCCACCACATGGGAATTCATTTAATTATAAACTCAGCACATCATTCCCTGACTTCCTGCAGTTTCCAGTTTTCACCACCAGAGGGTGGCATTGTAGCGGATTATTCAGCATCTACCTCTTTTGAACAAAGTAGCCAAGAAAATAGAACTATTTAAAAGTGGCTGCATTATTTTTTTGTTAGTAAAATATTTTTATTTATAAGGTTTCTGACAAAACGTGCATATTTCAGACGACATTAATAACGTCTACAGAATTTTGTTCCATTTTACTATAACTACGATTTATCTTCATATATAATTACACACTCACTCACTCATCGTCTATACGGCTTTATCCTGTCCCAGGAGACTTAGAGCACAAGGCGGGGTACACCCTGGACAGGGTGCCAATCAATCGCTGGGCACGCACACACACGCACACACACACACACACACACACACACACACACACACACACACACTACGGGCAATTTGAGAACGCCAATTACTTTGGGAGGAAACCAGATTACCCGGAGGAAACCCCATATATAAATATTTTTAAAATATTATATTTGTTTTCGTATACATGCGTGGGACTATTTTTCTAGTAATTCGTCCGATATAGATGATAAAAAACACTGTTTATTTACACATGTTCATGTCACGTCCATCCATGTTGTATTTCCTGAAGATCATACGAATGAAATTTTTTTTCCCAGTGTTAGTGACTGACTTCAGAGGAAAGTAGAGCTTTGCCCAAATATTAGTAATAAAAATAAATGAAATATATTTTAAATATTTTAAAAGCAAACATTTTTTGTACATCATTAGAGGGTCTTTATGCCATTTATTAATTCTGTGCAAGACCTCAACCTGGTTACTTATTTAAGAGCAAAGTGAGTCAATATCAGCAAGAAAACCTTGTTTAAAACAAATGAATAAAAATAAGTTTTTAGGAATGGATTGTTTTTTTTTCATTAAAAATCCATGTACAGATCAGCACATAAATGAATCATATCACATTCAGCTTGATCAGATGTACAGTTCAGTATCGGACCTTAGTTCCTCTTCTTATACATGACCACAGACTTACAGATGAGAGTCACTGACGTTCACACACTACTGAGTAGTTTGACTCCAAATCTTTGCACTAGTTTATACAAATAAGTTTTGCATATTGTGTAACTAAGCGAAACAGTCAAATTGCATCAACTGGAAATCAAAAGGCATCAGTGGAAAAATTAACAGAAAAGTGGGAAGTCGTGTAATCGTATTAACTCCTGGTTAATGAGATATGGAGCAAAACCTAAATCACTTGCACTCTAGCGCCACCCCTGGGTCCAGCTCACCTGCCTGCACAGCGGGAGGGAACGCTAACTGTAGAGCTTTTTGTATTTTTTGAAGTTTCTATCATTCTAGGCAAAAAAGTTAGAAAAGATAAGACGAAACACTAACAATTATCAACTCATAATAGTATAAAACTATAGTATTAAAACTGCTATATAAAAATAATTAATACTTCTACTAATAACTGAAGTATTAGTAGTAGTCGGACATAAGTAATCTCAGAATATTAATAATAATAAAAGACAATTAAGCATTAATAACCACTACTAATGACTAATAAAACAGCCGACAGATTAGTAATAATAACGCTATTGCAGGATGAGTAATTGGAGCTCTGGATTTTATTGTAGATTTCTTTTTGCCTTGCAACTTTACCAAGTGTTTAAGTGATATACAGTATATTCACAATGTTTTCTGACCACTATTCCTCCACACAATTGACACTTCAGTACTATCCTTCCAGATTGTGATGATGGTGTTGAACGGTTCTTAACCCAGTCTAGGAATTTTAAATCTCCTTAGTTGTTTTCTTTGCTTCACGCAGATTCATAAATTCAAATTTGACTGTTCTGAAATCGTGACGCTTTTTGGTCAGTCAGTTTAGTTGTACTAATTAAATTGCTACTACTACGAGTACAGGTGATCCCAGACTTAGACATTCAAACATTCATTTACAAACATTTATAGATGGAAAAAAAAATCTAAAGAAATCTTTTTTTTTTTTTTTTAAAACACTGCAGTGCACCAGATACCAATAATAACAATTCTATACAATATTTTCAGTGTGTAAGTGAATGTATAAAATGGTTTCAATGCATCACGATGATAGAAAATGTCTGTCCTGATGGTGAATCATCCTAATTTTAGAAAATCAATCATTAACAAAACACAGTCCAATAAAGCTCGGAGGCAAAATTGCTTTAGTTCAAGCGCGCAGTAAACACCACGTAGCGTTATCTTCCTCCCCACCAAACATCTTCCGGGGTTCCCTTTAAACGAGGCCAGCTGACCTCACCAGGATTTCCCTCGCAATTTGAATGCGTAACCAAACCACCAAAGTTTTTTTTTTTATTGCTTTAGATTGTATATTTGTATCAAAAGGTGTACAAGACTCACTTTGTCGGACTTATGAACAAGTTCCGTTCCAGGAGAGCGCTCGTAAGTCGGATTTGTTCGCAAGTCGGTGACCTACTGTACTCATAATAATGATGTAATTATTACAGTAAGAATAACCATAATGAAAAAACCACCTAATAATAACCGCAAGATCCCTTAGACTTTCACTAATGAGTAGGAAAATTGTAGTAGTAATCATAATTACAAAATACTACTAGCATACATGTAATAATTATAACCTAAATAACAGTAATGAGAACTCTAGAATTGGAATAGCAATAAAGGAATAAACAATATTAGAAGCTGTGGAAACAACACAAATAAAGAAACATACCACCTCAAATGTTATTTTTTATTTTTTTTATTTTTTATTTCTCTTGGTCATTTTCTCCAACCCAAAGACAATATACACAGCATAAGTCTAAAATATCCCATGTAGTAGATTACAAGTTTTTCATTCATCATGAATTAATTTTCAGTCCAGCAGTCATTCATTCACTCACTCACTCAATCCTTGAAGACACGGGACACTGATTCAGCTCAGCATGTCAAACTTATTGATGAGGGGAAACAAACTAAAATAAAACGTCAACACATACAAAGTACACCCAGCCTTTCCATCATCATCATCATCATCATCATCATCCACATGGTCAGACGACGTGGTTGGACAGAGAGAATAAAAAGGAGCCCCGCACACATAAAAGTCAAAAAACCCAAAAAAAAAAAAAAAAAAAAAAAGCTTTGCTTTATTTATTCATTCATTCATTTATTTATTTATACAAACAGGATACGGATGGAGGACGGAATCATCCTCGAATGTGTGATAACATGATGCGTTCGACGAGGGTTAACACCGCGTGTGGTCTTTTTTAACAGCCTTACACGTCTCTCAAAAAAAAAAAATAATAATAAATGTACACATGGATGCGAGCGGACTTTGAAAGAATCGCATCGTCTCTTTCATCAACAGGAAGTTCTTTGTTTCTTTTCGGGGGTTTTTTTACAGAAAGAGTAAAAATGACAAATATTTACAACCAGGGTTTTCACATGCAGTCGGGGGCAAAAAAATAAAGAAAGAAAGGAAAAAAAAAAAGTGAGGAAAAGATGCAGGAAGGCGACTCGCTCTGTCTCGGATGCTCCTTTCCGTCAACACACACACACACACATTTACGTTTGAGCTGAGTGAATAGCACAAGGCTAAAAAAAGCAGCACAGGGCCTGGTTTTATTCCTCTTTGCCCCTTTTTCATTAATTCCCTCCGCTCTCGATTCCTCTTTCACTCGGAGGAAACGGACGGAGAGAAATATGTAAGAAGAGTAACAGCTTTGATCAGTCCGGTATTCGTGTGTCTCAGAGTGTGAACAGAACAGGAAGGAAGGTGTGTGGTGTGTTAGTAAGTTGTGACAAAATCAGTGTGCATGGAAGCGTCTGTGTGAAATGTCTGTCGTACAGGAGTAGCGGCGAGCGACCTGAAGGTGTTCGTTAATGGAAAGATAAGCGCGAGGAGGGTTAAGGGTAGCAGTGCGGCGCGTGCATCATCGTCATCGAGTCCCTTCATCATATTGCAAAGCCTCAATTTCAGTAGTGCATCAAACCACTCTGACATTCCGACCGATATCTATGCGATTAGCAATACAAAAAAAAAAATGGAAGAAAAAAAAAATTTATCTAAAAGAAAAGAAATCCACTTTGATTCTTTACACTTGTATACAAGTCCAGCCCCCTAACTAATCTCCACACCTCTTCAAAATTGGAGTTTATTTTATTTTTTCCCCATCATCTTTTACATTTATGTACAATATACAGGCAGCAGATAATAAATTTTTTTTTTTCCTAAAGAAACAAACATTATTAAATTAGACTGATTATTGTATAGGATCTGAGATTAGAAAAAGGATCAATATGTATTTAAAAAAATAAAAGAAGAAAAGAAAAAAAACGGGGGAAAAGGATAGATGCATCTTAAAAGCCCTCAATATGTACAGAACAAAAAGCCCCAAGACATCAAAGAACACGAAACAAAAACAAAAAGAAAGAATGAAACAAAAATCAATTAACAGAACGTAGACTTTCTTTTTCATTTCCATGACGTACACAAGTTTCTGCTCTAATTTGGTCACCAAACTAAAAACTGGATTTAAGGGTTATTATTTATTTATTTTCAATCTGGTCATTGTTATTAAGTGAAGACTGAAAGTGACGTGTTTGTAAGATCACGAAAATCTTAAAAAGCACTCGTGTCTTAAAGAAGCCTGGATACGCAGTCTTGCCGCTTTTTTTCAAATGAGAACAAGAAAAAGATAAACACGAGGTATTTCAGTTACTGCTTGTGATGATGTCCTTTGGAAAAAAAAAAACAGGAGACAGTTGAGAAGAAAAAGTTCAGACCTCGGACCTTCACGCCTACGTCACACCCTGGATGTCTGCTGTCAAAAAAAAGGCACGATGCTTTAAAGTCAGGCGACATGGTGGGTGGGGTTTGTTTTTTCAAACCCGCTTCAACATCTTAAAAAAAACCCTCAAAAAAAAAAAAAAGTTTCAGTGCATGTAACTACATTCATGAGGGACCTCATATACAGTGTAAAATTAACTCGTCACCAAATTGCACTGATGTTCAACAATGGACTTTCGGTCGGCAACGTCGGGTGTCGAATTATTAAAAGAGACGCGGAGATTTCTGACTACATGATGAAAAACAAAAAACTAAGTGGGAAAGAACCGAAAAACCCACGTTCGCATTAACAGGCAAGGCTTAAGTTCTTTTTCCCCGCTTGCCTGTTGTGTTTTTCCAAACATAATTCCATAATTGCAGGTAAAGAATTTGTCTAACGCTACCTAGTTAAACAAAAGATGATTAAAAAAAAAAGGTTTGTTTTTCTTCCATTATCATTCTGAGCTTCATACTAGCTACGCTGTCAGATTCAATTAGCAAAGCTAGCTAGGTACACGTACGCTCGAACGATCTTGGTTACTTCCTTCCAAGTGTTAAGAAATCTATACACGTTTCACAAGAGGTTCTGTGTTGCAGAATAAGACAAAACAGCAGCTTATAAACTGTTGTATTTTAGTTTTTTTTTTAAACAGCGGACCACATGCACATTGGAATTGGCCCGAAAAACACTTCGAGCCGACCGTCTGGATTCGTCACTTTAGCGCACAAATCATTTCTAAATCACACAGAACTACAAAAAAATGTTTTTAAAAATGCGTCTCCTTGTCATGCATGCGGAAAAAATCCCCGATCGCCTGTCACCCGTCGGTGTAAACGCGAAGCGAATAAGATCAACCTCGAAACCATCGCTTCAGGTATTAAATTATAGTACAGTCCGAACAAAAGGTGTGTAATAGAAGTGAATAATGAAGCCTTTCTGGTGAAGTGTGCACTGGAAATTTCGCCACAGGTTATAGATCGGCTCACGCGTTAATGAAACGTAAAGCTGCAAACGACGCAAACGCTCGACTCGCCAGCTTTATCGCTCGCTATGAAATGCCTCTGCTGTATGAGATCTGAAATGCCAATGCAAATCAAAAATATATATATTTTTTCTTGATTTAAAAAAAAAAAAAACTGTGAAAGTCAAGACAAAATCGACTCTAGAGCGCCTCCGAGTGGTTTATTCCATGTACAGATAGAAAGTTCAGGGCCTGCTTTAGATAGAGAGAGATAGTGTGTGTGTGTGTGTGTGTGTGTGTGTGTGTGTGTGTGTGTGTGCGCGCACTAATCCGAGTACCTGTGTGCAAGCTGGTCATATAAGTGATGTGCTGTTTCTCAAGCAGAAAGACAGTAAAGACAGACAAAACAAATAAAAAGGAAAAGGTTTATCATTGTCATCATAATTACCATCTCGTGTGTGTGTGTGTGTGTGTGTGTGTGTGTGTGTGTGTGTGTGTGTGTGTGTGTGTGTTGGAAACGTTCCTCCATTTCCCATGCAACCCCGGGGAAGCGATGTACAGTTACAGTCACTGATGAGAAACGACGCTCCATAGCTCACAGTTCCCCTGCTTGAGGTGTGTGTGTGTGTGTGTGAATGTGCGAGTGCGTGAATGTGTGTCTGAGTGAATGTGTGTGTGGGGCGGGTGTTTCAGATCGAGTGAACAGCACGATCACTGCCAGGACTGCGGGGGGAAGTTGTTGACCTCGGCCATGTCTTGAACAGCAGAGCCTTTGTAGCTGTACGTCAGCTTGATGCGCATGCGCAGCTGTTGCTGTGAAGGTAAGAGCAGGAGTCAGGTGTGTTCAGGTACTAACGCAAGGTCAGATCACTGAGTTTCACACAAGCTAAACCCCTGGAATCCAAACTGTCTAACAACAGGAATGACAAACTCTTTAGCACGTTAGCTGTGTTTACATGGACAAAAATAAATAAATATCTGAATGAGAATAAAAATGCATGATGTGATTGCGCAACAAAGCAGCGCTAAAAACACTGCTCCCGTTTCCAACAAACTATCGATGTGAAGCAGGATTTTCTGCAGTGACAGAAAGAAGATGGAACTCGGGAGTAGGCGGGACATAAGGCTGGGTTTCACTTCGGGTGTCATTGCCTCCCATCGCCCATAGATGGGGCTGTGTCGTCAACGAACTCGAGCCCAGCACTCATTCTGCGTTATGTTATGATGTGTTTATTAACGCTGTTTATTATGCCATGGTGTGAGTGTGTGATGATCCATCCCTTGGAAAATCTTTTATATAAAACTGGTGCGCAAAAAAAAAAAAAAAAAAGGTTGGAGACTACTGCCCTATATAGTGTTTCTGAAACCACTGCTTAATTAGAAAGCTTGTTGTAACCAAATCAAAAATATAAAATATAAATAATGAATACGACTGAAAACTTTACGATGAAAGAAAGAAAAAAATAAAAAGTGACCTCTGATAAAGCAGTAAGGCAACTCGTCCATTGCAGTGGGTCATTGCGCTAGAAGGCACATGCTGAATCATCCTCTTTTTATGGGGGCGCCGTTACTTTTATTCTGTTTTCCCAGTGTGGAGGGAGCACTCAGATTCCATCACTTAATGAGATTAGAGAGCCTTAGCGCGCATGCTTACGAGGCTGAGGCTTAATAAAAAAAAAAAACATAAGAAATACAAAATATCGTCTTTTTCTTCTTCTTCATCCTCTCAGCACGCGTGTGGACAGTTAAGGTGGAATCTTTCCAACTAGAATGATTTCAACCTGATTTAAGAAACAAAGTCCATGTAAACTCAGCTATTAAGACCTCACCAAACTTGTAGAACCAAAAAAATTATAAATTTCAGAAATTGACCTGTAAGGAATGTTTTGAAAATATTAACGAACCATAAACACTGGGTTTTCCAGACAAAACATGTATAGCGGGTTGAGATAAACAGCCAAACGCCTCAATAACTCTGTAATCAAGCGCTCACCTTCTGTGGATTAAGAACTCTGATGACTTGTGTGACGCTTCCCTGGTTGAGTGCTGGGATGATGTTACTGCTGGGGGAGAGGAGCTGCAGCTGGAACGTCTAAAATAACACCACACACAACATCGATAAGAATGAACCGTACGGAAGACGACGCTGACATTAACGTCTATTAAAACTACGGTAGAGACGTCGAGGAGGCCAGACCTTTGGTACTGCGGCCTGGAACACGAAGTCGGCCATGTCTGCCTCGGTGGAGTTGGTGGCGTGGATGGTGATGACTGAAACGTTAGGGTTCGGGTTGGACCTTTCGAAGGTGAACTCGATTTTCAGGCCGTTCTTGTTGTACGCGATCATCGGAGGGATAGCTGGAAGGAAAAGGAAAAAAATAAAATTTATTAGATTGTGCTGGTTTGAAAGCAGCGTGGACGGATCGCGCGGACGTTACGGTGAGTTCACCTGCTGCGGTGTCGTTGAAGAGCGGCTGCGAGGAGAGACCGTCCAGGAGGAACGGCGGCTGTGATACAGGTACGGAAGGAGCAGGGGGAGGGGCGGGACCACCTGTGAAGACAGAAGGAAAGATTATTATTATTATTATTATTATTACCACCTAATTGACCGAACAAGAGACGAAGAAATAAAACAAGAGACAAATGACTAACCAGAGAGGGAGAGATCCCCAAGCAGGTCGAGCAGCTCTCCGCCGGCTGAGGCAGGTTTAGTGGGCGGAGTTGTCTGGATCACGGGGACGTCGTTACCACCGAGCAGGTCTAACAAATCATTCGCCTTCAACATGGCACAGAAAAGGAAAGGAAAAAAAAAATCAATATCGTTCAAGAAAAATACAGCAATGTTTACTTTCTTTTTTAAAACTGGATAACTTTAAAACTAAATTTGGATTTATTTGTTTAAAAACACGTATAGAAAAGGAAGATCCCACCTCCTGATTAGAGAAACCGCCTTTACGTCAGATACAGGAATCAAGCATGATTTGATAATCAATATACACTAAATTTTCTATATAACGACTTCTTGTTTGACTCACTGATGCGAAGTTCACATAATCATGTGACGCGATCACTGTTCAGAGAAACTCGCGGCTCCTGTGGTTGTTTTATTGCGTTTGTTCCATTAACTGAATCGATTCCAGCCAAATAAATTTTAAGACAATTTCTCCACCCTTGTTTTAAAGCTCTATGACACGTCAAGGATCCTCCAGTGACAGGGGCACGCCCAAACTTTTTTTTTTTTTTTTTGGCTCCTCACTCATTTAGCATTTCCCAATTAGTAGGAACGTGAGGAGGCGGGGCTGCTAAACATGACATTGCTGGAGTTTGATGTTGGACTTTGTGCCCACTTTAATAAGCAAGATGTAAAGAGCAAAGAAGGGAGAGTCAGAAGTGTAGAGCCGAGCTAGAATTGGGGTGCTTTGAGGGCCGTGTTACGAGTCACCACGGACGTTTGACGTTGAGCAGGGTTTACTGCCGCTCAGCAGCCACACTGAGTATTTTCGCTTTCGGCCGGCCGTCTTGATTCAGCCGCTGTAAAGGATCAGCCGGCCGCCGGTACAGGAGAGCGACATGCCCTAAATTCTGTTTTTCTGGATCGCCATAGCCATGCTGGCTCCGTCACTTTTAACTCTCATCTGCTGAGGTTAACAAAAAGACTGCGAGTGGCCTTCAGGCCTTTAGTGCACACATGCAGCCTGCGAGAGCCACCTGCGTTTTTCTCTGCCACTGTCTGTCACTTACCAGCTTCGTGTCATCCCGGCTTCTGACTCACTCAAGCACATCCTTATTTTCTACACTAACCTCTTACATTTTCTTACCCTAAGGGTTAGGGTTAGGGTTAGGGTTAGGGTCCACTGTCTTTTCCTCTAACCTTTATTAATTAATAAAAAAAAACCTTTATTTTTTTTTTTCTTCAACACAGGACCTCGAGTCAAGATCTTACAGACAGATGTAACAAACCGCCAGTTTATAATTAACACTAAGAGACTTTATTAATTTTAATCAAGACAACAAGCTTTGTACATCATTCACAGCATTGCTGAATTAGGTAGATACGGCCAAAAATCGCGGCTCAAAAGAGATGAAAATGACAAAAACAGCAACTAAATGGTGAAACGCTGACTTCTAAAAGGGCAGTTTTGCAGACAAGCCTCAAAGAGACGCACTAAATCATCCTCCTTTTATAGGACATCAATCGCACTTGTTTTGATCAAATATCAAGTCTTACTGGTCATAAATATGGAATAAAATTTTAAAATCATACGGATTCTACTTTTAGCAATATTTACACAAACTCAAGAGAACTATTTAGCTTTTGCGATTAACTTTTTTTTCCGCCAAGACTCAGACCCAACTTTATGTCACTTACAAACCGCAGCAAGGATTAAAAAACAAAACAAAAAAAAAAAACACTGACTCGAGTAAAACTAATCAGAGCTGCTGTCAGAGTTATAATGAACTCATCAGGTTTACTGGTCAGTCGATGGATCACTCAAAATCCTCATCACTCAACAGCTCAGACCCAACTTGATGTCGTATCCGTTTTTATTTTAACCCCCACGTTGATGGAGACCTTTATCCATGCCAGTGACCATATCTCACCTGATTTGTCTGAGCGATGCTGGGAGGGTGTTTCGTGTCCAGTGCAGAAGGTTCCGTCTCCCCATTGGTCTGTACGATCTCCGTCGGGCCGTTAGTGGCCGTCTTCTCCATAATAGGCATTCTTTCTAATAACGCCGGCCTTCGAGTAAGAGAGAGAGAGAGTGAGAGAGTGAGAGAGAGAGAGAGAGAGAGAGACGGTGATGCGGCGTAAGCTCGGTAACCCAATCTCCTTTATCGGTTAGGTTGCATGTGAAAGTGTGCATCTCTGAGCTCTTACCTCATGTGATCATATTTCTTAAAAAGTGCATTGTACTCCACTGCTCTCTGCTGTAACTCCACGTCTATGCTGCTGCCATATATGGACACCACTTTCTTTATTCGACTGGGGAACAGAAAAAAAAAAAATGACTATACATTAATGCAAACTATACATTAATGCAAGTGTGTACGATAAAAGCTTGGCTTACTTCACACCGCTGAAACGAGTGGACAGCTTCATGATGGCAGTCAGCGAATAACCTCGGGTCACGGGAGCGGACAAGTTGGAGACGAGAAGACCTTCCAAAACATCTAAGACCTCATCTTCTGTCACCTGCGAGCAGACGAATAAAGAGCCAACACTTTACACAAGAGGGAAAAAAATGTGTAGGCTCATTTTTTATTTATGCACTTAAAACAAATATATTAATTACTGTTTCCCTAAACACCATCTCTTATCCTTAATGAATCAAGTAACTTCACATAAACCAAGAATAATGAATGATGAAACCGTAATTCACTCTATATTTCTTTTACACAATTGTATTAAATTAAAACATTGCTAACAAGAAAATGCTCTCAGGCAGAGAGAAACAAAGAGGCAAAACCTTCCACCTGACTAATTAGTAATCAACAACAACCTGAAACTGATTGGTTGGTTCTTGTCACATGAACTGCACTTCTGAAAATTTGGGATTTTTATATATTTATTTTTTAATCTGCTGTCACACAGACATGCATGGAAAAACCAGGCAGGTCACAAAGCATGTACAAGCCTCTGGAGGTGGCGTTATGATTCGGGATTGCTTCAGGTGCTCAGCTCTAGGCTTGGCTAGTGTCTGGTCAGTGAATTTCCGTTAACTATCAACACACACTCGCAAATATTATTACTAAAATAACCACAAATCCTTCCTCTGTCATTGCATTCTTCGTTAAATATTATCACTACGTTTGTGTCTAAAAATAAAAAATAGAAGAAAAAAAAAATCTTTATTAATGCCTCAAAAGGTTTTTGCACATGCCAATGTTCCCAGCAAAAAAGAAATAAAAATTCACATTGTGAGCCTCCGAGTGGCGCAGTGGTAAAGCGCTCGCCCTATCATCCGGGGATCGCTGGTTCGAACCCCGGGTGATGCTGTTTTCCTCTCACAGCCGTAGGCACAGAGAGAGCTGATTGGCCGAGCTCTCTCAGGGGGGAGGGATGAGAGGTAGTGATAGTCCTCGCTCTCCCAACTGAGTGGTAGTGGCAGCCTTAATGTGGGAGCCCCCTAGTGTCGGGGAGGAATTGGACACCACTAATATTGGGGAGAAAAATTGGGGGAAAAAAAAATAAAATAATTTCACATTGTATAGAAGAATCCGTGCCGAGACTGACCCAGACCAAAGATCCTGAGGGAAATTACTACATTGGCCTTTTCGGTGTATTTAACCCGAGGCACTGCGGTCGGCTTTTCTCCGTCTGCTTTTAATTGGTTTCTTCTCTTATATTTTAATCCCTTTAACATTCGATGCGGCGGCACGGTGGAGTAGTGGTTAGCACTGTGGCCTTGCACCTCCAGGGTCCGGGTTCGATTCCCGTCTGTGTGTGCATGGGGTTTGCATGTTCTTCCCAGTGCTTGGTGTGTTTCCTCCGGGTACTCCGGTTTTCTCCCACAGTCCAAAGACATGTAGATTAGGCTAATAGGGGTTTCCAAATTGTGTGAATGAGTGTGTGAGTGTATGCGTGTGTGGATGGATAGGCACCCTGTCCAGGTTGTACCCCGCCTTGTGCCCTACGCCTCCTGGGATAGGCTCCGCCCCCCGTGACCCTGAATACAGGATAAAGCTGGGCGGTCAACGTGACGGAATGACGACGTCTGGTCACATGACTGAATACGACCCATATAAAGCCCTGCCATCCTCTTTCTCCATTCAAATATCATATTAAACCAACAACCACGTATTTATTGACATCTCTAAAAACCGTCTCCATCTGTAAAGGCTTGACCGCTGAGACGGAAACAAAAACCAAGAGTGCACTTATCAAGCTCCTACATCATGCACAGACTGATATCTACACAATTATCTTCCACTAGATATTTTCCCCAAGTAGATGAATTAAAATAAAAATTGCACCTTTAAATATTCTCCCCCCTCCCCTTAAAGCCCTGCACACTTTAAGAAGAGACTAATATTCTTTAATTCAAGAGAGAAGGGACTCATCACACACGCCCTCAGATTCCTGTGGCAAATGCGGTTCTTAAGTTACTCTGACAGGCGGAGCTCGAATGATGGAGTGCTATAATATTTACCTGGATGGGCTCCTCCTCCTCGCACTGGCCCGACACCAGCAGGTCTCCGTATTCTCCTATGCACCAGGACGCCACCTGCACCAGAGGTTGCTGTAGAACGAACGCAAACAGACATAAGTTCACTCAGCATAAACAAGCATGCGGGTACAGCGGATGATGTCATCTTAAATAGCTTCGCCACCTGCGAGATGTCGTCCAGCAGGGCTTTGTAGAGTCTCTGCACGGTGTACGCGTGCATCTCCACGCTGTTGGTGATGAGCTGAATGAGGTTCGGGACGGAGTCGTCTCGGACGTAACTCCCCGCCTGGAACGATAAAAACAAAGATGTTACTTACAAACCGCAGCAAGAATTAAAAAAAAAAAAAAACACTCTGCCTCGAGTAAGACTAATCAGAGCTGCTGTCAGAGTTATAATGAACTCATCAGATTTACTGGTCAGTCGATGGATCACTCAAAATCCTCATCACTCAACAGCTCAGGAGCGTCACTTTAGAATTAGGTGCATTTCTACTAATAAACCATTGCATCATATTTTTCTGGATTTTCCTTCTTTAGTCGATGCATCTGGATAAATCTACTTCATCTAAACATAAGACGAACATCAAAGACAAGACGATTTACCGTTGTTAACACCCTCATTATGGTGTCTATGTGCCATCTTTTAGACGGTGCATACCTGGAGAGAAGGAGAGAAAGAAATAAAAAAAATATAAATATATAATAAATACGTTCAGACATTTTTGGTCAAATAAATCTAACGCTTGAGGTCATGCTGTCAGAAATGAATGTGTCAACAGTGTCATGCTCTGACGATGGATCACTCATTTTATCATCACGCAGCAATAAAAAAAAAAAATACACATTACACAGGGAAAATTATTCCTGCTTCAGGTTTAAATTAATTAAACAACACAAGAAAGCACAGGAATTAAGTTTTGTTTGCGTTTAAAGCAACGGTTATTTGGGGCGGCAAAAACTTTTTTTTGACGTAGAGGCAGGTCCATATGTTTTGGCACCCTCAGTGAATGAGAGCCAGCATGAATGAAAAAGAATTCATATCTACAGCAAACTGATGGTGCTGATAATTTGGGAACTTTTTGTATGGTTAACTGCTTTCTGCCACGAAATATCGCCTACGAACCAGAACAAACCCCAGGCTTACTTCTCGGCGGCGAGGAAGACCCCCGACGCGCAGTCGGCTTTGAACTCCGGGTCGCATGAGTCCAGGAAGTACAGCAGCTCCTTCATCATCCCGCGGATATTATTCCCGTTCACCAGGGCGAAACTCAGCTCCATGGCGCGTCTGTGGAGAAGAACATAACGGCGGATCATCACTCAGAGCCGCGCTATTATCGAGAGGAGTCGTGATGACACTGAAAATAAGCTTTTTTTTCCTTCTTTTTTTTTTTTTTATATATAAAAACCTTTTGATGGAGACATCCAGGTCTTTCAGACAGTCCACGATGGTACTCCGATGCCTTTGAACTGCGTTGTGGTCTGTCTGGACTGTTTTCAGTAAAGAGGTCAGTGCCACGTATCTGAATCGGGGAAGAACAAGAACATCAAAGCATCATAAGACATAGAAAATATTACTTTTTCGCAATATCGTGACTTTCGAGAGGGTTGCCAGATCCTTACAAAAGGTCCACCAGAAATAATCACATTTTCTTGGAAACACGTTCTGTGTTAGACAGGGATTTTAAATGTGCAGTGTCTGCGGTACTGTTCACCTAATATAACGATAAACAATGTCAATTATTAGACATACATGTCCACTTTGGAGAAATATTTAAAATTTTTTGCTATTTTTAATTGATCTATGGGAGTTTTCACTTTAGGCGCAATTGATTGGAACCGTATCGTGCTCCCAAACTTCCCCGTTGGCCAGCTTTCACATTATTTCTCTCTGTAATCGGGTAAACTTGCGTATTTACACTCTCCGATACCGCAGGGGGCAGTATGCATCTACTTAGTTTGTGAGCCACCATTAGACATAAGAGAAAGAAGTTAACATTTGCACTATGGCAAATATTACTTATCTTAACATTTTTCCTAAAATAACACAATTGCGTGCCTTCCTGGTAGGTGAGAGGATGAGATGGTGCGTGAGATTTCAGGAACGACTAACCGCACTAATGATGTCGTGTCTACTTCCGTTCTCAGGTAATCAATATCTGATTCGATGCTGTATCATTCTCGAGACCACCTCTTCAAGCGGACTCGCTCACGGTTCCAGAGCGCAGAACGATTGTTGGATTTTCCTTCTTTCTTATTTCTCTTATTTCTCACTGATCAAAATGATCCAGACTTTAGCGTCAAGTGTTCTCTGAAACATATCCCTAATATGAAAAACCCCTATGAGATCTAAACTCATTTATTCCATCAATCCCAGATAAACCTGTCTGAACACACACTTGCTTTGGTCCAACTCAACTAGGTGCAAAAACCCCAACCCTGGCAACCCCCTGATTGTAAACTGCTAATAGTCTTGCAGAAATCTGACTCACAGAACAGATGTTTCAACACAACATCTTAAAAAAATAATAATAATAAAATGTAAAAAGAAAAAAAAGAAAGAAAAAAAACCCCACACTATCGGTGGACAATCCTCATTATTTTTATTATTATTATTATTATTATTGTTATTATTCATGCACGAAAAGGAAAAGCAGCTACCTGATGTTTTTGTCATTGTTGAGAAGAAAACGGCCCAGGATATTAATAGCTAATACCTGCAGCAGGGAAAATAAAAAAATTTATTAAATAAAATTATGCTTCATATTCATCAAAATCAATGAATAAAACAAGAACAAACTTATTATACGCTCCAACTCACCCGTAATCCACTCTCTGATTTGATGTCCATAATGGTCAGGACAGTTTCATACAAAATAGCATTGCCTACATTTTTACTCGTCTCTGTGTTTGTCGCAACCTAGGACGCACAAGCAATAAAGAAACAAACAAAAATAAATAAATACATAAAACACAGCTTTAAAATCTAACGACATGGGATCTTGAAATTCGATGAACAGAAATAAATTTACCTGCGCAAGAATGTCATTCATAGCCTCGCTAGAGTCATCGTCGCCCTTTCCTAGAATTCTCAGTAGCCTCAGTATTCGAACCTGAAACAAATCCGTGCAGTTTAGTGCATACACATATAAAACATATTTTTAATTAAATTACATGTTAGACATGAATCATATTGTGGAAACCGCTACATGAATATGCTAAACAAGTGTACATTAGTGGTTATCTTTTAAAGGGCACTTAACTTTTTAGTCTAGAAATTCAGACTCATATGTCTCATATGTGTGTGCGTGTGTGTGCACAAACAAAAGAAAAAACACATTTGCTGTTTTTTGCCCGGCACCTAAAATAAAGGAAATTTAATTTTAAATGTGACCTCATTTAAGAACAGTCCTTGACCCGGTTCTGCTGTTCTCTAGATGGGCGTGGCTCAGCAGTAGCTCACTTACATAAACACTGAAGCATGTTTTGAAAAGGAGTGTAAGGTATAAACAAATGCGTTATCTGATCTGGAGCATTAACACAAACACACAATTTGGTTCAAGCCCGAGCTCCACCAGGTTGCCCTTGATCAAGGCCCTTAAACCCCATCTGCTCTAGAGGTCGCTGTGTTATGGCTGACCCAGTGTTCTGATATGTGAAGAACTTCAATGTGCAGTAATTGGATTGAACAGCAATGTTATAAAAAAATTTGCAAGTATCTAAAAATGTCTAGTCCACCATAAATTTATCAGAATTTTCCAAGTACAAATCAACATGAAATTTTACAAAAGTTTAAACTGAACAGAGTTAGATCCAACCGTGTAGTCTGATCGGACGGGAGT
>JAQMYJ010000007.1:26486369-26501567 GCA_030014305.1 Clarias laeviceps
CAAATCAACATGAAATTTTACAAAAGTTTAAACTGAACAGAGTTAGATCCAACCGTGTAGTCTGATCGGACGGGAGTCAATCCACAAGTGGTGATAATAGACATGCTATGATGGGATGATAGATTTACACAGCCCGGTGCTGTTACTATGTATGAGTGGGCGCGTCTGATAACGTTATGTCGTCTTAAACAACACGCCGTCTCTGCAGTAATCACTCATAAGACGTTCTGAATCGCCTTTGAACTGTCCGTGTCCTTTTATTTACGGCTACAAAGCTAACCAGCTTCTAACGCAAGGCCTGAGGTTCCAAATCCCTCTCTAATACCTGATCAACCTGATTCAACCCCGGAAGTTAACAGAGCTGAATTTTTGAAGCGGAATAAGTGGAAATATAAACTAAATCCGGCGAGTTTCTCAGGACTGTCCACCACTTCCACGGTTTATTCCTTTCACCATTCGGCTACACAGTACCGGTAAGAATTTAAAACTACTTTCACCCCTGTTAATTACACTCCGCCAGTTGCGGTTAGTTACTCCCACTACTAATATTTAGCAGTACAGCACTCCCACTTGTGCTATATTGTTTACTTTAACCATATCGTTAACACACAACATGCCCATCATATTTGTTTGCTAACAAAATACCAGGAAAGCTGTAAAGGAGAGAAAATCCTTACTTTTATTAAATCATAATAACTCTACCAAAAAAAAAAAAAAAAAAAACTGCTCATCAAAAAAGTTAATGTTCAAAGCTAAGAAGAGAGAAGTTGTCTTGTTTTTAGAATACATGCAAGTCTGATCTGCTGTATTTGCGATATTCGGCTTTTCATCCGACTTGATCCTGGGAATAATCCCCGTTCGCTGTGATACATCTCAGAACAGATGTGGCTCTGCAGATACACTTTCCCTTTCTTTGCTGCACACGACGTGAACAGATTTAATCATGAATACATTTTTTGTAATAAAAGCATGACGTATTTTACAAAGCAATATCGATTGACTTTGTCGTGCCTTGGCTCAGGGAATAGGTAAAAGACAGAGAGGGTGGGGCTTACCTGCAGGAAAGGATCACTGATCCCAGACACGTCGTGCTCAGGAGAGTATCCGGACATGATGAGGTTCTTCAGGATTCGCACCAGTTGGGGAACCAGCTAGAAAATAAAACGCCCGGTGGGAAAACAATAAACCGAAAAAATACACAAATGACAGACTGAAAGGCTATTAGTACAGGGTTTGTAAATAAATCATACATAAAGACACGATAAAAAAAAAACAACAAGAGGGGGTGGGGTGGGGGAGGGAGCAACCATAAACACAATGAGGGTGAAAAAATCATCTTGGAATAACCAGATTTTCTCAGCACATTCGGTTAGAAGCGGGTCGAATGAATGCGTCGGTCATGATTATAGAATCAACAAGTATTACTACGAGACTTACCTGGTCTGGATGAACAGCATAAATTAGTGGTGGGTTTATATTTAAATCCAAGGATTAGTTTTTGATAAAAAAAAAAATTTAAAAATAAAAAAGATTTATTTTAAATCTGTGCTCAAGGACAGATAACTGAATGAATGACCGTTATTCATTAGTCTAAATGGTGGAACACTGGACCACGGATTATACACAGCTCTGTGATGACATTCAAGACCAAAATCATAAATAACGGGAAAGACGACAAGGAGAACCCATTTAAAAAAAAAAACTATTAAAAATAATAATAAAAATCAATCATAGTGCACTACATCTACAGTGAGCACAAGTGAAGTGAGATTCTTTAAGAGCATGCACCAGCTATGAAACCAGAACGTCGTCTTACCTTCTCATTCTAACACAATGCAGGAATTGTAACGAAGACAAATGACAGAAAAATATGAAGGAGATGTTAGGGTCGGGGAACTGGAAGAGAGCGTTAACTTTCAGAGAAGAGCTTGAAAATAAATAAATAAATGTTACGATCATGAGTAATGAGAGAGAGGGAGAGAGAGAGAAAGAGAGAGACGGGCCGTGCCGGAGAGGCAGAGGAGCAGTAGGTATCCCGAGAAAGAAAAAGAAAAAAAAAAAAAGAAAAAGAGAAGAGAGACGCGCTATAAAGGAACCAGTGCCCCGTCGAGTAAATAAATATATATACAGACATCAATCAATGCATAGCAAGCACCGCGATATTAAAGAGTGTCTACGAGCACAGAGTCAAGAGTACAAAAAAAAAAGTTTTTATAATGACGAATGCTTTTAAAAAAAAAAAAAAAAAAAAAAAAAAGTATAATAAATAAATAAAATGAGTCGATCATTCCAGTTATTTGTTAAAACCCAGAAGAAGAGGATAAAGACCTACCTTTCTGAAGTGAGTGAGCATATCGGGACTTCGTTCGCACATCTCGGTGAGTAAAACGACAGACGTGTGGAGAACACCTGAGCATAAAACAAAACAAAAAATGTCGATTAAAATTTTTTTTTTACAAAAATATAATCTTTGGCTTTGATAGATTAAAAGAAAAAAAAAATTTCAATTTGTGCCTTTTTTTTTTTATTTATATATATATATATATATATATATATATATATATATATATAATGTGTGTTTGTTCAGGGTTCTGGCTGGTCTGGACTCTCATCATCATGCTGAGCTGCTTTTGTGCATACAGACACCGGCGTGTTAAGATGCGCTTGCAGCAGGAACAGAGGCAGAGAGAAATTAGCCTCATGGCCTATCAGGGAGCCTCCAGCTCTTTCATCCCTCCACCACCCCTGAACCTGCGTAAGTCTTACTCTCTGACCTATGATCCGATCTGTTTAGCCCCCCTCCCCCACCCCCTTCATTTTATTTGATGGAGAATGCTTGGCCAGGAGGTAATCTGAGTGTTTATGTTTAAGTCTTTTTATACTGTTGAACTGACCAAAATGGTCAGAAATCACTGACCAAACTGGTGTGCACTGATTGCAGCTGTACCAAGATCACAAGGTCCTGTTTATTAGGGTTTTTTATGTCTCTTAATTGCCCACAAAGATGTGTATGCGAAAAATGTTTTCTGTTAGAAAACAGTAGAGCTTGGGGTAGAGTTACACATGAAGGTTAGTATACATGTAATACTGCCCACATTTATTTTCATCTATGTAAATGTTATTTATATACCCTAGGGCTTAGTGGTAGATGGATAGATGGACAAACGACAACATTAATCCCTGAAGCGGAAAGGTTTTGTTATCACTGCACGACTCACTGCACGAGTTTAGAGGCCAGTCATGTTTACTGCTAGCTGTCAAACGTTATACACTACAAAAACACAGGTTTGATCAAAATAACCCCTTCAATTAAGAAGGAAAATTTCAATTAATATTCCATCCTACATGCTTTGACAGAAGCCTCATTCAAGAACTTAACAGCAGTAGGCACAAATGAATCTCTTAATCATTCTGTATGACACCTGGGCATTGTAAACCGATCACTCACAGTGCGCTTCAGATTATGAAAAACGCCAAACAAAGGATGATCTGTACTCGTCTTTAAGTTCCTTGTCTCAAAAACAGTCTCCAATGAACCGGGGTCAACCTAATTATAGACCCAGCCTTTTAATGGACTTGTTAATCCTGTTCCGATTGCTGGCAGGAATACTGTTACCCCAACATGTGACTACATAAACCAAAGCACTAATCACAAAATTCGGATAAATATTTTAAAAAGTCTTACTAATCTAAAAAATTTTAATTTCCTCACTTAAAACAATCTAAATTGTGCCTTTTTAACCACAGCATGGACATTCCTAGGTTAATTTAATTTAAAACGTCTGCCGTATGTACTGTCAGATATTTAAAGGGGAGAATTTCAATCGGTCAGTCATCACTACTTTATTTACAGCCAACCAAGACATCGGAAAATATTTGAAGATAACATGATGCCTTACCATGTCTGCTGTAAAGTAAATAAAAATGGTGACACATCTGTTCCCTGTGGAGCACCTGTTTAAGTTAAAATTATATCTCAATTATATCTCTACTAAATGATATATATAAACTCTGTAAATTCTGTAAACTCTGTTGTTAGGTCTAACATGCTGAAGTGTTTATATAATATGATCTAGAATGTACATTCTAAAGTCAATAAGTTTTGATGGCAGGAAATGAATTAAATGCTCATGAGAAGTCAAAGAACATAATATGGTCAACTATCAGCTGGCTCAAGACGACTATGACTCAAGAATGGTCAAGTAAAGCAATGCGTCATCCAGTAAAAGTTTCCTCTTTTACACAAACTGCAAATAATCGAGGCAAAGTTGAATAATAAGAGTCTGTAAAATCTACTTTTTATGGTATATTGATTTACTTTAAAAAGAGATATAGAATTAGAGTACTGTTTATATTAACATAGTTTAATGTTGAATTACATGACCGAATTTTTCTTTAAAGCCACTGTTTTTGTGTGTGTTTACACATACTGTGTAGCCAGGCTCCAGTGCATCTTCATGCAAACCATGTGTTTCCTTGTTGGCTATGCTACTGTATTAGATAATGTATTGGCACCCTTGGCACTGATTACTAGATCCAGTGAACTTGCTGTTTCTTGTCCTCAGTTTTCTTAATAAGAGAGAAACACCACCTTAGGCTTACCAAAGTACATTTTTACTATTGGATTTTTTGAGGTTTGAACTTATTCAGGTTACTGACATTGACGTAGAATTTTTTTGAATGATTTCTGACACACTGTTGAATATGCACAGAATTTTTAAATAAATTTTTAATGTATGTAATTCATTTTTTCCAAGTTATGTTTGTAGTATCGTTGTTTTGTCTTTCACAATCCTCTCTATCTACCTTTCCCTTTAGTTCCTTACAGCTCTAAATGCCTCGGGTAACTGAACTGACACTCTTTTTCTTTCCATTTAAGGCTTCTGGACAGACTGCAAACTCCCTGACTATGAGGAAGTAGTAGGTCACCCTCCCACCCCTCCTCCACCATACTCCGAAAATCCTCCAGAAAACCCAACCTGCACTCAGCCGGCTGTCAGTAGCTCAGCATCAGCCGTGGTGTTGGAGGCTGCTGAAAACGAGAACGGTGCTTGTGAGCCACAGGAACAGAACCTCGCAGCAGCCGCGGCCGAATCAGAATGCACAGAGCACGAAGAGCGGGACATCCCTCCAGAGGAGGAGCTGAACACCAGACGGAGACACGTGACTGGCGACTCGGGTATCGAGATGTGCGTGTGCCAGCTGGACACGGATGAGTGCGCCGGCATGGAGGAGGATGAGGGCAGGATGTGTCAGGTGCCCAGTGGGAGTTGCTGCTCGGAGAGACAGGCTCTCAGACCCAAAGAGATCTCACCCTCACCACCATCCAATGGAGATCATGTCGTGTGACTGACATGACGCAAAACCTTGCCTGAAGTTGAAAAGCCTTTGGCTTTGTTGTGGTTAGTTTTTTTGGGTTTTTTTCCGGCATGTTTTGCCATTCAAATAACAATATATATAAAAAAAAAAACCAAGGCCTTTTGCTCTTATATTAACAAATAACAATAACAAATTTAGTTTTTTCTAGAGGGGATTTTTTTGTATTTAGTGGGTTGAAGCACTCTTGTTTTGCTATATGTTTGTGAGAAAAAAACAGTGAGAAGAAAGAGCGAGCCGTGCTTTGAAGCTTCTTAATGTTTCAGTTAACCAAATATCTCACTCGTCCTCGTGGCCTGAAACGGGGACATTCCCCTCTCCCCTCCTTCTGTGCGACATTTCAGTTCAGCCATGGCGTCACTTTCCTTGCACTGAGGCTGGAAAAAACTGCCTGCACACGTTGTTTTTCACAAGGCTCTGCTGCAGATATTGCAGCAGTGGGCCTGACATCAGCTGAGCTTCATCCCTCAGGACAGAGCTACATGCTAAGGATCAGATAACCGTAAGAACACCTTCTACAGGAGAGCACCAGAAAGACACGATTACACACTGTGCTTTGCATACATGATACAGCATGTCCACATTGGTCCTGAAATTTGAATGACACAGCGTCTTTTTTCCCCTTTTTATAACTATTCCATGAGTTAAATAATAGCGAGAATGCACATGGTATTGCTCGTCATTCAACATTGAAGATTTTGCCTTATTGTGGAAATGAGATGAAAATACCTAGGCCTTTTTAATCAGGCTGCTTTCACACTATGGGTTTTTTGCTTTTCTGTTACAATGGAGCAGAGAATTAAGAATTTGACCCTAAATCCTTTAAAAGTTAAATTAAGTACTTCAGATTATTTTAAGTTATGTTGTATTGTCATTTTAAAATACATAACACAACATTCAGACTCATTTTTCACCAGCATTCTGTCCGTCTTGTTGTGTCTCGTTCTCGCCTATTTAACTTGCAACCTCAATGTTCCCATTTCGCTTTCGAATCTGCGCTACAACTGAATGAATAAAATAGAAAACATGCCCTGGTCTAGTGTAAAAGCAGCCTGAAATTAAAGTTCTCAAATAAAAATTTTGTTAAATCATTTCTACCCAAGTTTGGGTCTGAAGCCAGCATATATGATGAAGAACATGTTGACTGCTGCTCCTGTTTGTTTAGGAGTCACACTGCCATCTTCTCTTTTAGCTCCCTTGGACCATATGCCTGTAAAGTTAGCATCTGTTTAAAAAAACAACAACAAACAAAAAAAAAAACAATTGACATCTGCCTTTTTGCAGATTTAAATATAATCAAAAAAATAATAATAATTATCCAAGGGGTTTAATAATGTCTAATAACAAGGATTTTTTTTTTTATCCTGACAAGAAATGGCATATGTTGTGTTTTCAGAAACTGTGGAAAAGTGGATTGATTATTTTTCAATACATCAGCGTCAACCTTTGGGCACAGATTTTGTAACTGCCACTTGAGAAGGGATTCTCGCATTTTTATACCATGTTTGTAATGTATAAAACAACTAAGTTGCTTTAAAGGAGTACATCAGCTTATTTTTCCATCTTTTTACCAAATTTGTAGCGTGTGTGCGATTAAAACAACGCCGGGGGAGGGGGGGAGGAAACCTGTTTATACCAAACTTACTTTTAGTGGTGAGCTAAGGGTGGTTGTTGTGTTCCATTAATAAAAGTGTAAAATTGTTAATAAATGTGCATATTTCCTTCAGCAAAAAGGCAAAAAATAGTTTTATGTACTTTTCAAGCTTCATTTGTGATCACATTAGAATGAAACGCGTTGTAGGTTTTGCGCAACAGTGCGATTCAACAGATGAGGACAGGGTCCAGAGTCTCTCTCTGAACAATTTAAATGAAAGAGCTACTTATGTCGTTGGATCACACCTGATTTTGGCAGGATTTTTTTTTCTGTTGCTTGAGACACACCTAATATTTCTTTGTTGTTGGCACCTATGACGTTATTCACCAATCGCTGTTTTGTGTAAGCAGGTTTTGAGTTTTGTATAAACTGTTTTTTGCGTTCTTTTCTCAGTATAGGGGAAGCGGTTAAAAATATTTTCCACAGTAATTTTAATCGCACAGACACTGCAGATGCAGATGGTTACATGAGTATGTGTGAGATAGAGAAATTACATGTCGCCCATATGAAATGTGATTCTGTTCTGTCCCATATTTCAGGGAATACAGATGGAGCTGTATTCATGTTTTTTTTTAAATTATTTATTAATTAAATTTT
This sequence comes from Clarias laeviceps, assembly GCA_030014305.1. Taxonomy (NCBI): domain Eukaryota; kingdom Metazoa; phylum Chordata; class Actinopteri; order Siluriformes; family Clariidae; genus Clarias; species Clarias laeviceps. Next base: position 26,493,997 of record JAQMYJ010000007.1, read on the forward strand.
TTTATATAAATGCGAGGTCCGAGTACATTCTGTCAGTTGTCTATGTAAAAGCTCTGGGCCTCATTTATCGATCTTTTAGCTAGTTTTGTTTTCGTAAGCCAAACCGAACTAAAAACCTCTCACCAAATTTGCGGGAGTTTATTTAAGTGATGCTGAGTTGATAAACGCTGGTTATAAATTACTAAGCACGTTCACAGCAAGCCCAAAACTCTTCCAGTAACGCAGTTCAATCCGGCTGCTTGTGCAATCTTCTATAAATGCTCTTCTGAACAACTTACTAACTCAGTTTATTCGTATCCACTTTGATAGCTGAGGCCCAACGAAGTAGTGTGAACCACTTGATATTTTAGCGTGTGCTTTTTTTTTTGCACTTTAAAAGACTCGCCAACATCAGCGATCCTGTGAAACACATGAAAAACAAAATGTTGGCGCGTAAAAAAAAATCAGAGCAGGATGAAGCTCAGCTCTTAGGCTTTTTTCGTCTTAAATCCACTTTCAGCTTCCCCACTTGTGTGCACTGATCGTCTGTTATTAGCACTTGGTCGGATAAACCTGAGCCGTTTGGGAGGCTCGGTTGCGTTGAATCATATAATTTTGCGTAGTTTTGTGTGTATTCATAACCTGCGAAGATGATGAAGTCTGTTACCGTGGTGCGGAATCAAGTCAGAATAATGCCTGAGCGCACCGCAAAGCTGCTTTGCTAGGTGACTGTAATGCTAGTCAAAAGCATACACGCGTATGGCGGAGCATTCGGCAGACGAACTGGTGCTGAGGAACTCATGTGTCTTTCCGATTTTAATCCACGCATTTTTTTTTTTTGTTAGCTTGGCTGCGCTCTAGAATGCTTTTTGGAAAATTCCACATTAGGTTAAGAGCCTGAGAGGTGTAGATATTAGATTGAAAAAGTTTCATGAAAGTTTCCTTTCATATTTTAGTTATAGTTAAGGTTTTCAGGATTTTAAAGTGAAAACGTGAAGGTGCTTTTTGTATACTTTCAGGACTGTAGATATATTTTCCATTTTTCCATGTTTGTGGGATATGACGGCAAATTTTTGCCAGGTAGAAAAGAATATAATTGCACAGCATTCGCCGCCATTATTTTTGGCAGCAGCCGTATGTCAAATTTTTTTATTATTATTTCAAATATTAGACATTGATTTAATCATCTAAAAGATACAAAATGTTGACAGGATTGGTCTTTGCAACACAATGGACTTTTTATTAAGAGGTGTTTTAATTAGCTAGCTTTGTAGGTAGGCTCACTGGATTCCTATCCAGCATGCAGTATATAGTTGTTCAAACTATGTCTCATTTGGAGAACCTGCGCAGTACACGTCTGTGCACTATCTAGCAAGAATTCCTCTTCAGTTTGCACCATCACTTCTGTTGCTTGTGTGTATATATGGTGGAACCATGTGATTAATGTTTGGAGATTGAATCAAAAGTTTACTGCTGTTTCCGAAGCACTATTTACATGATCTGACAGTTAGGAAAATCTAAAATTCTACACATGTATTATTGTTATAGTCAGATTTTTAAAATTACAAAAATACTAAATTTGAGAATTAAAACTTTTGTCAAAATGTAAACATTTTGACGCAACAAGCCAACTTGTCAGAATTTAGAAATAGTATGTCCAAAAAATAAAAACTTGAGAAGTCAGAACTTGAAGATAAAAAGTCAGTTGTTTAGCTTTTTAAAAATTAAGTTAAGACAAAATTGAGACAATTCAGACCATTGAAAGATGAACTTTAATATTTTATACAATTTTGAATTTTGAGAAGTAAAATTTCGGAACAAATCAAATATTTAAGATTAATCACAATCTTGAAAATAAGGTAGAACAAATTTTCTTTTAGGCAAATCATACTTTAATAGAACAATTTAAAAAAATTGAGCTTGTAAGACAAAATCTTGACACAACTCTGCTGGCAAAAACAACTGGAAATATTTTGTACTAGATTTTTTTCTTTTCTACTTGGCGGAATTGGGCTTCCATACTGGAATGACCGTGATAGTTTGAGAAAAGTTTGCTGATGCATGTGGTTGTGTAGATGCAAAGTTGCATGTCTCCTTCTTCTGAGTAGCAGTAGGATCTGAATGAGGTTCTTAGAGAATGAGGCGTTAAGCTTCCTCATATAACCTGTGGCAAGTTATGTCGAACAGTAAGGTGTTTATTTTTTTTTATTTTTTCCAATAAAAAGGCATTAGTAGGTCATTTAGTTTTTGTTAGGTTTTAAGGAAACGATTGTACAATTCAAGGCCACTGTTTGCAATGGGCGGTTGTTAAATGGCCGCCATGTTTCTGCCAGTGTGTGTGTGTGTGTGTGTGTGTGTGTGTGTGTATGTACTTAGAGATGTGCAATGATGTCTTTGTTTCTCTCTCTGTGTACGTGTGGGAATATGTGTGAATCTATCTGGAGATGTGTGTAATGGGGAGAATTGCGTAGCATTACTGCGTCTCTCTCTCTCTCTCACTCTCTCTCTCTCTCTCCCTGGTCGTGTTTCACCAAACAGGTTAAACGTGGCAACGGAAACTGTAGTGACGGATCTGCAAGTGTTTTGACCAACGGTTTAGAGCACTGATTCTCAAAATGCAGTCTGTCATCTTCTTCTTATTATTATTGTTGTTATTATTTCTGAAAAAGCATCGTCAGAATTCCGTTGGAAGGATTTCAGAAACAAGTAATGGCACCTTTGCATTGTGTTGGCTGTTCGTTCAGGAACAGAAAGCTTTGTGGCCCTGACAATAAACAAAACAATATTGCGTTTGAACCTGTTCAGGGATCTGTGGACTTCAAGGAGTCCCTGAGTACTAAACGCTTCAGACCTTGTAGGTTTAGAGGGAAAGTCTTGCAGCATTTCAGGGAGGTTTGGCTTCTGGTTCTCTCTCAGCGCGTCTCTCCCAAGAATTTAACCCTGATAGGACTCCTTTTCAGTTTCCATAACACATCCGACGGGGATGTTTACACTCATCGTGCCTTGTTCTTCACAATGAAGCTTTCCCGAGAAAAGATTCCCACCTCTCTCTCGCCTTTATCTTTTGTTTGTGCGTCTTCATACCTCTGTACTGTATCTAACTATAGGCTATGCACCGCAAATAAGAAAGGTAAAAGCTCCCCATTGGTTGTCTATACAAGCAATACTTTTCTCAGTTCACATTGCACTGCATCCAGGTAGACTTCGAAATGAGACTTTGCTACTTCTTTTTTGTTTTTCATGAATGCTTTCGTACATTTATGTGTCTATCATTTCAGAACGGGGAAAATAAGAAAAAGAAACGGTAACAGAGCCACATCCTTATGCAAGCTTGTTCGAGGGCTTGTATGATTTTGAAGGGTCTGTTTTTGTAAAGCCATTTTTGCCTGATACTCTCATCACTAGTAGGACGGAATTTCTGTCACACATCAACTGACTATTTTAGCTTCATAATCCATAATATCATTACGTTCTGATAAAAATAAAGTACACATTTAATTTTTTGTTACTTATTTGTTACTTAGAAGAAGAGCACAGAACTGTTCATTTTCTTTGTTGCTGTCACTAAGATCAAGCCAAAAAGAAAACTAAACTAAAAAAAAAAAAAAAATCATGAAATCACTAAAGTGTGTGGAAATTTCTAATGCTTGGGGTTAATAAGAAGTCGCCTGTGTACTCTTTGTATTTTATTTTTGTAATAAAATCATACAGCACATGACTGTCTATCTGATGTCTTTATTCGCTCAAAATGTCAAGCCTGACTCGGTTACATGACACTGTGATATAATTAGCAGCATTACAAACTAAGGAGATCTGATCTTTTAACAAGCTTAAACATGTCAAGTCAAGCACTTGCAAATATACATTATTTTATCGAGAACTTTAGCGAAATCATCAGTAGCAGCTGTGTGAGTGTGCCATTGTGTTTCTGCTGAATTTCCTCTCAGGAACTCTGCAGCTCTTGGCACAAACAATGAACTAATCTTGAGTCACATTTAGAAACGACGCCTCATACAAACAAGTTGGTTCTGGCACATCGTCAAGGAGAGACAAAACTTATCTTGTGTTGGAAATGGGTTGGGGGGGGAAAGAAGAACAAAAATGCTTCCCATGTCCATGTTGAGTGAGTGTTGTTTTAAGTCGGTAATCAAAGGCCATGGAAAGTAAGAGAACATTTTAACTTTTAGCCACCTCTAGTGGACAAGACTGTTCACAAAAAAAGGTTGCTTTTAGCCTCAGTACTGGGATTACATTTAGTGTAAGTTAGACTCATAAATGAAAAAATGTGAAAAAAAAAAAAAAATTCTATAAAAGCTTTTCCCAGAGTATTTTATTCTCCTTATACCCGAGCAGTTCACCAGTGCAAACATTTCTGTCTCAATAGATGCGGACATACTTGAATGCTGCCTGGCCAAAAAAATAAAAAATAAAAATCACTACCTGGTGACAGTTATAATTGTCAGGTATACTTACTATAATATAGCTACAAACGGTGATGAGCGGGCCCAAGCACCATGTGGGCACATGCATTTAAAGGGGACATACCAATACCAGTATGACATAATTTTAAAATATAGGGGAAGGATTTTATGTCAAGACATGAAAAAATCCCCCGATGCTGGGGGGAAAAAGCATCACACAATGATGTCACTCAATATAATGTCACAAAATTATTAACCACTTTTTAGCACAAGTTTAAGGTGTTGTCACAGCTGACCCGTATGAGATATCAAAAATCCCTCTGCAATTCTGCATCCTTAATATATTGAAATCACATAGGCCCGGTTTGTTGGCGATCGTATAAATCTCCTAGGAGGAGTACATCAAAATCCACTGGTTTTGCAAACGGTCCAAAATAATTTACTTAGGTGAGTAGATCCCAGGACATTAGCTTCTCATTTCTTAAACAACCCTGTCAGAATACATATCCTGTGGTCATGCCAAGTCTGTTTCAGAAGGGTCAAATTATTGGCCTGCATCAAGCCAAGAAAACAACTAAGGAAATTACTGAAACTACTAAAATTAGGTTTAGAAATGAAAAATGCATTATTATTGGGTGCGTCAGGGTGAGAAGAGTGGCAGATAAAGCGATGCACCCAGCATGCCTAGTGCCTACCGTACTTATGATCTGGGCTCAGCTGATGAGATGAATATAGTGTTTTCCCATGAATGGATTTTTTCTTTTCTGACTTGTGGAATAAGATAAAAGTCACTTGTAATTATAAATATTAACTGTTATAACATGCAAATTTGATCAGATAAAAAAAAAAAAGCAGAATTGAACAATGTGGCTTGTAATGTCTGAAGTCATATTGATTCATGTGTGCGCTTAATTTTTGATAAAGGTTTAACAGAAAAAAAAAATGAAATTCAAATTAAACTTTTTTTTAATTCATAAAATATTGTTACACACAATAAATAGGTTTCCTTCAGTGTTTGAGGTTTTCATACAGTCAGAGTTCACAACAACTCAGAACATTCAGCGCAGGAACACACAAGACACACTACATGCAAAACTCTGCAACTGTAAAGTCAGCGCCCTATATAATCAGAAAAAAAAAGTTCATCCGTTTTTAAAACGGTACATTTTGCAACCCTCATCAACAACTCAGTGATGCCTGGGTTATATTTGTACCCTTGCAAGAAACACTTGTGACCGATCATTTCTGCTTGAGTAGATTTTTACAGGGTCTGACTTCACAGGATACATATTTCTATCAGTATTTTTTATTCAAATCATCTGTCATGTTGCAACTTTTCCATCTCATTGCTAACAAATATTTTTCAGTACCATAGATTACGAACTTTAATGCAGCTTGTAAGCATGTCGGCCCACAATTAATTAAATATGTACTTAAATCTGCTACTGATTTCTAAAAACACAATTTGTATAAAATTCCAATAAAATGAGCCTTTTCGGAGTTATTTTACAGTCATAGCACCCCCTAGTGGTCAAACTGTGTGATGATTGTTTAGAAATTTAGTCAAATCCAGCATGGTGATCACAATATATGGATTTAATTAGGATTGACTAACAATGGAAATACCTTAGTTGATATATTTTCACAGATTTTTTTTTTTTCATATAATTTGAAAACAACAGATTTCAAGTATAGTTCCATAAATATCGGAGCTGTAGTGGTAAAAGAAACAGTAAAAGGTAGTTTTCTATGTACAATTAAAATGCATTTATCTCATACGAGAAATACTTCCAAACGTATAAGGCCCTTCTGGTTTGGGAGTTAAATCCCATTTCCCATGATGCTTAGCTCTTAGTGTTTAAAACCTATTTCTTCTCACAGTTGAGTCGTTCATCCTTCATTTCTTTTTCTGTGCACAAATTCACAACCGCCTGCACTGACGTTAGGACATTTTGGAGCTCGACAGCCCAATCCACAAGTTCCACAGTAACTGCAGTCGCAACTTGCCGAGAGCTCAATACAAGCGTTTGCGTCGGCTCTCGTTCCAGTGGCTGTAAACCACAAGGGCCACGACGATAAGAAGGAAGAGACCCAGCATGGAGAAGAGCACTGTGAAGAAGATGGCAATGCTGCTCATTCCCTCCCCTTCCTGGTAGGCTGTGAAACAAAGGAACAGAAGTTTAGCTTGCAATTTTTAAGAAGTGGGTAATCTGAAAAACAAGCTTATTTCTTTCATACCAAGGGCGTTCAAATTGGGGGCTGGAATAAAAGTTCTCGTGAATGAAGGCGTCACGAACAGAAAGACTTCAAGCACAATATTGCGATGGGACTTTTAACTGCAGTAAAACATTTGAATGGTACAAACATTTTAAAGAAAGTCATACATTCGTGAAGGACGATCCCGATTGAGGGGGCTCAGAGCCCACGGGCAGCCGTTCATGTGAACATTCAGCAAGTGGAACGTTGGAGGGTAGGGGGGGAAAAAAAAATAAATAAAAAAAATAGCTTGTCGCCAACTTATTATTTATGAAAACACCACATGGCCATTTCAGGAACTCGACTAAAAGTTATTGCTACATCCCCTGTACAGCGCTGACCTCGCTCCAAGCCATTTCCACATGTTTGGGAGTTCCTGGGAGGCCAGCGGTTCAGACGTGAAGCAGGCAGTCCGTTCATGGCTCCGGCATACTAAGCAAACTTTCTACCCTTGATGGTATCCAAGCACTAGTGAAACGCTGGGATAAGTGCATCAGTGTATCAGGGGATTATATAGAGAAATAAAGGGAGTTTTTACTCTCATAACTGTGTTCTGCACAATCAAAATCCCAGTTTGACATGAACACCCCTTGTAGTTTTAACATGCACGCACTCAGCCTCATTTATCAATTGTTTTCAGCAGAGTGTAGTTTGTAAATCTTTTCTTTCTTATACATAATTTTTGGAATGTTTGGGAAATACAGTCCCTAATTCTAACAATCAATAAGTGATCTAATGCGTACACGGCATACTGTAGCTGAGGTACATTTAGTTATGCACAGAAAATTCCATAAAAAAGCAAAATGACTAAAATAGCTCTTACACTAAATCTAACTGGAATTACACACACACACACACACACACACACACACACACACACACACACACACACACACACACACACACACACACACA
>JAQMYJ010000007.1:26514502-26525416 GCA_030014305.1 Clarias laeviceps
TTCAAAGGAGATTAATGCATTTTTTTGGACGCCTTCAGCATTCCTTTACAATGTAGAAAGAAATAAAAATCAGGAACAATCATGAAGTTAGAAAGTGACCCCAAACTTTTGAACGGTACTGTTTTTTTTTCCAGATTTTCTCCCTAATTTAGTCGTGTTTAGTCGTCCAATTCCTCCCCGTCACTAGGCTAAGGCTACTACTACCACTCAGGTAGTGGGCCGAAGACTATGACGTGTTTCATAGACCGCATTTTTTCGAACCGCTCACTCACGCACCGTTGGGGGTGGCGTAACACACTCGGAGGACAGCGCTATCCGCTCCTTCCGCTTGCGTGACACAGACGCCCTGATTGACTGTAAAGCCGTGATTAATGTGGGAGCACGAAGTACCTCTGAGAGACCTCGGCCAATCAGCCAATCAGCTCTCTCTAGACCTCCGGCTGCGAGAGGTTACAGCTCACCTGGGAATCGAACCAGCGATCTCCGGATGATAGGGCGAGCACTTTACCACTGTGCCACTCTGAGCCCCCAGCATTATTTAGAGATTATATAGAGAAATAAAGGGGGGTTTAGTCTAGGGCTGTGCGATATGGACAAAAGAAACCTATCACGATTTTCTTGAACAATATTGCGATTTAGATTTTAATCACGATTTTGACACACACCGACATGTGTATATATATATATATATATATATATATATATATATATATTATTTTATAATAAAAATTGTTTCGTGTAATTTTTTATCATAAACAATATTTATTTAGTGTAAACATTTTTGTATTACATGACAAACCCCTGCAAAATAAATGTGCCACAAAATAAACATTATATGAGAATATTTGTACGTGTCCTAATTTTCTATTAATTAATTTTGTATTAATTTGTCACGTGCCTAGGGTTAATTATAATAGTAATAATATATTTGATAATAATATGCATTTTTTTATTGTGGTCTCCTAATATATTTGATAGAGATTATGTGGGGGTGCAATCCGTGGCAGGGGGGCATTTTAGCGCATAACACACACATTAAAATAAATAATTATTCAAAAACACCAAGTTGTGCAACTTAACTTTCAGAACTGTGTCACGCCAAACAAATAATTGCGCAAAAACATAAGGAATCGGTTCAGCCCAAGTGTGTGTGTATGCGCATGCGTGTGTGTGTGTGCATGTCTCTGCAGCCTATTTGTCGTTAAGCACAGTCTCCTGTTTTTGCGCCCTGTTTAAATAGCATACTGCGGGAAAAGTCGGGAGCGCGCCAAAAAAAATCGCGCTATAAGCCGATTTAGAAATCGCGCATGTTCACATTGCGATTTCGATACGATTTCAATTAATCGCACATCCCTAGTTGAGACTTGAATGAGAGCGGGTAGATCAGAATTTGACTAAATTTTTGCGACTAAATGTTCACCATTATCCAGAGCAGAACAGAATTTTTTTTTTATGCAAAAAAACAAAGAAACTTGCATTCAATGTTTGAAACTAGCGAGTTCTCAAACAAACTCATGATATACTTTAAACCAGATGGTCCAATGTGCATGTGTGCTGTTTTAGAGGACAGATACGTACACATTAGAGTTGGATTAAAAAGACGCTTGTAATTACAAATGTTAACTGTAATGACGTGCAAAAAAAATCAGACCCAAAAAAATTATATAATTTTTTTTTTTTAAACCTGAATAACCGATGTGGCTTGGAATGTGAATGTAGCCGAAATGCTGCAGATTTTTTTAAATTAATTTTTGTATTTAAATTAATATACCCACCACATTCTTTTCCCCCTGGTTTTTGTTTTTTTTCTGATGCACACTAGGTTTGTTTTGGATTGGCTGTCAATCCCAGCAAACCTCCCACACCTATCGAGACCACTTGCCAGGGACAAAAATACTGTGTGATCCATAATTCACAGTTTTTGGTGTTTATACCCCTCTATTTCACCCAAAAACTTTTGAGAAACTTCATTACACCCTTTTGCTCTGACATGTCAAATCACGAACTTGCGGCATAAAAGAAACCAAGATGCAGAGTGACAGGCAGGATCAGAAAGACTGATGTGAAACTGATGCGAGACTCATAAATGAAACTATAAAAGAATAAAATGTGCTTCGGGACTGAGCATCATGATAAGTTTATTTGTGTGGCATTAGGTCTGCGAACGATTTGTTAACATAGTGACTAGAATGCCTGTGATGTCATTCCGGGCACTAACAGGAAGTTAATTCGGTGACTTAAAATACATTTTATATAGGTTTGCATTTGACAGGAAAATAAAACAATAAAATAAATTAATTAATTAATTTTATTTATATTTTTAATCGCCATTCCTACTATGATCCTACAGGTGGCGCTCTAACTTATTCGCAGATTGGCAGGCAGTACGGCATCCCTTGTGGTAGGAGCGGATTATTTGCTAAGCCTACTTGCACGCAGACTCGTTACGTAGTTCCGCTTTGAAGTAATATGGCTCGCTGAGTTCCGGTTTGTCGGCCATTGTTTTGGAGTTTGGAGGAAATGTTCAGAAAAAAGTGTGTTTATAGATTTCAGAGACAGCAGAAGGTATACAACGTACACTGTTGTGTTCCGCTGTGTACATCTTCTGCGAAGTTCAACGGAACTTTAAGTTTTCACAGTTTTCCTTCAGATGTGGACCTTAGAAAACGGTGGCTTGTGAACATACGCCGAGACGATTTTTGTCCTACCAGCAATTCTAAGGTTTGCAGTAAACATTTTAGCAGTGATCAGATTATTGAACCGCAAACACCAGAGGCACGAAAAAAAGTTAGTAACTGGCGCTGTGCCAGTGCTTTTTGCCTGGAATGTTAACGCCGTTAAAGCATCGCGGTCCAGTGTGTGGGAGAGGAGGGAGAGAGAGAGAGCGAGGGAGAGAGAGAGGGGCCTGCTGAAGTTCAAATTCAGACTGACAACATTCTGATTATTCTGCAAAACCTCCTTGTTATTTGTAATACTTCAAGAAAATGAACACACATGAAAAATTCGGAACACGCATGAAGGCATTTGAACACCTGAACTGGTTTGGAGAACGGTGAACCCTATGTCTCTAGAATACTATTAAATTGTGTGGTGCCTCATTCTTCCTCATTGACCTGTAACACAAGGCTCTAACGCAGACTTCCCCTGACAGCCTGTCTTTATTTGATAATGATAGCAATAACACAAGCACATATGATGAAAACAATTGAGGCATTCCTGTTTGTTTACAGTTAGCTAACAGTTAGCACTGAAAGCTGATTAACATTAAATGTTGCTTATCTTCGTAACCATGTATATACGAGGCTGCGTATAATTTAAAGCCTTTCTCCAAGCTTGCTGGATGGAGCTTTGGTTGTTTTGCAAATACGATGCACATCAGTAACGTTAATTCGTGGGAGATCCTGGAGACAGTGGGTGTAGAACGTAGCCATTGCTAAACCGGAACTGACTGAGCCCTATTGAAAAGAACGCGGAAGTATGTGTGCAAGTAGCGCATTGTAACAAAGAAATTAACATGGGTATCATGTGACTCCTGGTGATTCCCGTTCCAGCAAATTACAGACTTGATACGGCGCCCCCTACAGTGCAAATTATATATTATATATTAAAAAAAAAAAAAAACATTACTGGGCACGTGAATCCGTAGTCAGTCAGAAACAAGCTTGCACTTCTGGTTAAAGATGCGTTTTTGCACTTTAGGGTCAGTGTAACTAGGCAATAAAATATCGATTTACAAACTGACAGATTACAATCACACACTAGAACCATTGTTATGCTTTATTGTTTACTCTATTGTTGACAAACAGGCGGAGTTAACCTGGAATAACTACTTCCAGGATGCAGCCTTGAATTCTTTACATTGTATTTTGAGGATAGGCACAATGGACAAGCCATCCATCAAATAAGACACGCCCCTTTTATTTATTTATTTATTTTTTAAATAAGGTGTCATCACGTCACCTGACACATCGTTTTCCAAAGACACAGTCAGCAATTTCACAGGCGTTCCTTTTTTTAAATCAGGAAACAAAAAATATTTCCCTCTGCAGGCTTGTAACACAGCAACAGGGGACAGGTCATTAATCAGAAACATGTCGTTCCACATTGAGAGAAGTTTTGTGTCATGAACATATTTTTTTGGGAATAGACTGTGTGTGTAACTGGAGAGCTGACATTTCAGAGTGTCTGTAAGGTTTTTGTAACAAAAGGGCTTTTTAATCAAGAAGCGGAAAACGAAACGCAGGCACGTGTTGGTCTGGAGGTGGGATGCAAATATTCACTATGCTGCATTCAAACAACAGGAACAAACCCCTGGGTTGTAAATGACACAGAGTCATTACTTCCTGTCATTCATTCCTCCATTTTTATGTTTTTTTTTTTTTAAAAACATGATCTTGACATCCGAGTACTGACATGACAATGACACGCTTTTACTTTTACTTGTTTTTTAGCAATATTCGAAATAGCAAAAGTGTCATCGTAAAAGCACGTCTGAAGCATCTCCATCGTATTGTGCGTGTCCAAATCGTGGCTCAAAAAATACTACAACCAACTTCTCATCACTATACACCGTTCCTAATGCCCAATCACTGACCAGCATTTTCGCCAACGACTAATCAACGATCATAACCAGTCCTAAAAACCCTCAGTCATCACCAACCACTAGCTTTCATCATCATTAACGTTCCACTGAAGCATCCTGTGTGACAGGAGCAAACCGTTTGTGAAGTCTGTTTAGCAATCTTAAAGATATATATTATTATAAGATCATGATACTTATAAAATCCGCACTTGGGTACCGTGATAATATCGTTTCGGTTGATCCCTGGTGATTCAGGTCCCTAATGACACCCGTTGTTTGTTCCACACGCACAGGTTTCTTTTCCCCTGGTGATATTTACTCCAAAAGAAAGCGAGTTGGTTTTTGGTTCCGTAAAACCTTCAGCTTCCTTCCTTCTTCATGCCACACACTCGACATCACCGGGTGTTCATCATCTAGCAGCCGTTTGAACATTAACTTCCCCCTGAACGTACGCACAGCACAGCGTAATGGCTGGCGGGTATACTGAGTGTAGAGTGGAGGCTCATGGGTAATAGAGTGCTTTAAAAATACAAGTCCAGTGATCAAATTAGTAGAAAGTGTAAGCCGTCTAAGAAAAAAAAAAAAAAAGCTGTAACGACTTCCTGTCATTCGATTCCACTTCCACATGTCAGTGGGGGAACAACATGATGCAGGTTTTTCCAAAATGAGCAAGAGTTTAAATCAAGTCAGAGATGAAAACCAACACATTGTGATTATTCTTCTGCGAGATGTTCGAGGTTGCATGCATTCCACTAAGAACTAGTTCAACCCACCCAGACTCAAAATCCCAGAATGCAACAGTAGGCACATGACTTGCTAATGATATTACAACATGAGAATATTCTGAGCGGTGTTAGTTGACAGTTCAGGAGCCGATCCCAAACATCATTTGATTTAAGCAGAGAGGAATAAAGGCAAGGTGGAATCTCAGGGCGCTACCACGAACAGGTCATTGAACAGCATTGTGGGTAATGTAGGAAGCAGTTGAACCTTAGGACTCGGTTGCAGGATAAACAGGTTAGATTAATTTCTCTAGATATTTTTTTTGCAATATATTCTCTGTCACACTTCCCATTCTGACTAGGTTCCCTGAACCTCCTGATACAACCAGAGAGTGTGTGTGTGTGTGTGAGTATGGGAGAGTGAGGTAACCTGATCACCTTTAAATATTAGAAGAAGAAGAAAAAATAAATGCTTCCTCTGGCTGACTATCTTTCTTTTTCCCTTTAAATATGTTTCCTGACACACACTTGAGTACGACTTTACATCTTTATTAGATTTCTCTCTCTCTGTTCAAGTCAGCTTTGACAACTTATAATGCTAATAATAATAATAATGACAATAATAAAGATTATTACAACACTGCTATTTTCACCACCACCCATGACTTCATCAGGTTCTAAAGAGCTCAAACCGGAGTGTGTGTGTATTTATGCCAACACATTAAAACACTTCTTTAAATCACTTTATGGAGCAGCAAATGAGGATCAACTTGGATGACTGACATAACTAACAAGAAGGCCTGGGTGGGTTTAAGGGTTTAACACAGGATTTAAACTAGTTCAGGAGTAAAAACTACAACTTAACTCGACAAACTAGTAAAATTAATGCACTACTATTATTATTATTATGTGTTGTGAATCAAATCCCTAGGCATCTCTATCGTCCTTCCATCTCTCTCTCTCTCTCACACTCTAAGCTAGTTAGTTGTGAGACAGGTTAGCACTAATAAAGTACACATTTCTTTGATTTCTCTCTCTGCTCACATCAGTTTTAACCAGGTATATTAAAGCTAATAATATTAATGGTAGAAAAAAGTATTACACTACTACAACACATATAGAGACCCATGACTTTATCACCTTCCAAAGCACAAACCAGAGTATATATATTCATGACAACACCACAAAACACTCATTTTCTTTCATTTAATGTAATTTAATTTAGCTTAATTAAAGACAAATAATAATATATCATTTTATGGAGTTGCAATGAAGAACAACTTGGCTAGCAGGATTAACTACCAAGAAGGCCTGGGTGAGTTTAAGGGTTTAACATAGGATTTTAAACTAGTTCAGGAGTAAAAACAACACCCTAACTAGGTAAACTATTTAAATGAATGGAATAATATTATAATTATTATGAAGTGTCCTGGACACGCCTGAATTATCAAATCCCTATGTATCTATCTCTATGTATCTAAGCTAGCTAACTAGCTTAGCACTAATGAAACAAGCTTAGCAAGCTAGCAAGCCTCTGAATGACAGCACAGGACTGACTATGCGGTTAAATTATACTGCTATGCTAGGCTAATGCTAAGCTAGCTGTCTTGCTAACGACCTAGCCTGCTTCACTTCCCGACCCCCTCCTCCTCCTCCTCCTCCTCCTGGTGTTATGCAGCTTGTACCTTTCAAAAACAGCCGGTTCACCACACCTAACTAGGCACAAGCACGAGTTAACATGTTTATCCCAGTTTATTCACCGAAACAAGGCACTCACCAGCCGTAACGACACCAGAAATCAGGCGGAATCTCGGTCTCTACGCGGCAGCGGAGGAAGGAAGGGACCAGACATTCAAAATGGCGGCGGTGAGAGCGTCGGCACTTCTTCCCCGAGCGCGGAGGGATATACGTCACCCGAGAGCGCGAGCCGAAAACTTCGACCTAACATCCACCTGTCTCGTGCCCGAATCTATACCCGTTTTATAACCTCATAATCACAGTGCGATCACTATCCATGTAATTAGTTGTTGATTTATTTTCAATTTTTACTATTATTTCTATATTTATCTTTATAGATTACTCAAAGACAAACGATAAAATTCCGCTACGTGTCCATATAACGCGGAAGATTACACATCACCGCCACTAGGGGGCTGTGCTCCGGTCTGCGCCTCACCTCGTGGCAGGCAGTGATGACGTCACCCCGTCATGTTGTGGCACTTCTTTAGAGAGTCATTCATTAAAGGTGATCCAAAGCAAAAGCTCCTTTTATTTTTTTGTGCTTTATTTTCTTATTCTTCTGATTTGAGGCAACTGTACAAAAAGGTACAGTGTGTCAATGACTCGATAAAGTTAAAAAAAAATAATAATAATTCATTTTGTGTTGAAATCACATCAGCTTACACAATCTTAAATCCGGTTGCACATTTAATGCAGTTTGTCTCCTAACAAAATGTTTAACAACTCATCGTCTATACCGCTTTATCCTGTAAACAGGGTCGCTGGGGCCTGGAGCCTATCCCATGAGGGATAGGGCACGAGGCGGGATGGGGTGCCAATCCATCACAGGACACACACACACACACACACACATACACTAACATGCTCATTCACACACTATCGTCAATTTGGGAAAGCCAGTTAGCCTAATCTTTCCTAATCTTTGGACTGTGGGAGGAAACCAGAGTACCCAGAGGAAACCCACCAAGAACATGCAAACTTCATGCACACAGGGAATCAAACCCAGACCCTGGAGGTGGAAGGCCACAGTAATAACCACTAAGACACCATGCTGCCGCAACTGTTATAACATGTCTATATATATATTTAAATTTACAAAGAAAGGATAAAAAATATTCATGATTAAATTCATACTTTATAACACTTATCTTGTACCAAGTCATTGCATTGCACACACACACACACACACACACACACACTCACACACACTACAGGCAATTTTAAAAACTCAGCCTACTCTGCATGTCTTTGGACTGTAGGAGGAATCCTGCCAAACGCGGGGAGAACATCCAAACTCCACACACACCCAGACCTAAAGTGGGAATCGAACCCCGACCCTAGAGGTGCGAGGCCACAGTGCTGCTAACCACAAAGCCAGCATACCACCTACATATCAATATACTTTCAATAACTGAAATGAAATTTACTGTATTTTGAGATGAACGTGATGCTGATTAGTGTTCATGAGTACAATAAGGTTTTCAAGTGAGAAGGTGAGAAAGATGGTCAATTGCAAAGCATTACAGATGCAAAATGCAAAGAGATGAGAAATATGAAATAAAATGACCTGAAGAATCGCACCAGAATCAGCAGGTTCAAATACAGCTTCCCACAATCATCACCTGCCAAACTCTACACTACACTAAACCACTTAAACCACTTCCATCTCATAAGACCTGTAATACATTTCACAACTCTATTCTTCTGTACATACGAGGGTGAGTCAAAAATTATCCACACTTTTGGCTGTAGAATTAAACTTTCAGAAAAAACAAATCCATATTTCTTTAACGTAATCTCTCTGCTTTCCAAAACACTTTGTCTGTGTGTCAACAAGCTTTTGTATTGCCTCATTAAAAATTGTTTCATGCTGAGCTGCGAGCCGTGAATGCACCGCTGTCTTCACTTCTTCATCAGAAGCGAATCTTTGTTCACCGCAGTTACACATGAACTGATGTAACATGTTCACACCTCCACAGCAGTGACCTTATATATTGCACAATGCCAATATTTGCACTAATGTACAGGATATACAGTGCATACTATTTGCACTTCTGGTTAAAAGAAAGGCTTTAAGTTCATGTCAGATCTGAAAGCTCAAACAATGATATACGGCAAACTAAAAGGATTTTCCATTTATTAGACGCAGCATGTAAGTATGTGCCTCATTAACACCACTACTAGAAATAATACTAACTGCTAATAACACTTTCTATGACGTGTAAGCTGAAGTTAAGTGAAGGTTTCCGGGGACACAGGATTGTTTCTTTATCAAAAGTCCACGTGTCCTACATCAACTCAAATTTTTCTACACTGAACTCGGAGGGAGGATTATCACAAATTGTTTCTAAATGTCAAAAGATATTTTATAGTTTTTTAACAACAGGGTCTGGAGTGGTTTTACAGTCTTTAGTGCTTTGTCTAAACCTTGACAAACTTGACGTGTAAGGAGGGTGTGGCTCTGAGAAGGTGCAGCGTGAATGCAAGCAGAAGAATGACGTGATGATGACGGACGATCGAGCCAGAAGGTGACATCTGGACAAACTCAAACTTTTTTAGGACCTGTACAGGGTTGCAGGGGGGCCTGGAGTCTACCCCAGGGGGCCCATTAGCCGGGTTACGCCCTGCACCCTGGACAGGGTGCCTATGCATTGCAGGGCACACAAGCACACACACTCATTCACACACTATGGGCAGTTTGGAAACACCAGTTCGCCTTCCATGTGGGAGGAAAGTTATTATATTTACCTGTAAAATGTATTTTATTTGAATTCAGATCCATGTAAGGATGACTAGATTATTTGTTGATTAAATGTCAGTTAAATATCATATCTGATTAAAACTGTTAGGTTTCAACCATAATATATAATGCAAAAAAAAAAAAAAAAAGTGTAAACCTAGTTGTAACATTGTGATTCCTTGCGACCCCTAGTGGCTGAATAAAAAAAACACATACTTAAATATAATAACAAAAATATAATTTTTTGCTGAAGCACCAACTTATTGTCTGTGTGTAGGTGTGTGTGTGTGTGTGTGTGTTCGTTTTTTTTTCTAGATAGGTTTTAAAAATCACATTTATTCCACAGTGTGTGAAAGTCTGAAAAGTATGCATACATTAGTGTCCTAACTGTATAGACACAAGATTATTGCAGATTAGAGACTTTATTTGATGATTTTGTTATTATTTAGACGAAAGAAACAAATGCTAATACCAGTGCAAAATGCTAATTTCCATAGATATGAAAAGTGCCTTAAATGGTCTGATTTAAGCTTAAAATCTCCACAACACACTGTATATCATTTAGATGGAAAGATTGCTCAAAAGAAATCACTTTTATGATAAATGTGTTTTTATTTTCTGAGAGTATTTAGCTGTATTAGCGTACACCTGATGGCTAACTGAATGTACAGTTTATTACTAGTTAGATTTTATTTCACATGGTGAAAGCTCTCAGGAAAAAATATATTTACTGTATGTGAAGTTTAAAGAAACATTTGTGTAGATTTGTGACTTAGTTTGCTCATTTTATCATGATGATGTTATTGTTGCTAATAATAATATTAAATGTCAAATTTAATCACATTTAACATAACAAAGTCAATCCGAAAAAAGCTGCAGCCACAGTAACAATATAAAAACCGACAATACTAATAAAAAAGAAATCCAAGTAAAACAATTAGTAACATTAAGAAGTTCACCGTCATTACATAAAATAAGCAAATAATAATAAATAAAAATAAATAAAAACAGAAAAAAATATTATGTCCTTAGATTAGCTTAAAATAAGGGATGTGAATATATACTGGTCCTTCTCAAAAAATTAGCATATTGTGATAAAGTTCATTATTTTCTGTAATGTACTGATAAAC
>JAQMYJ010000007.1:26537575-26556781 GCA_030014305.1 Clarias laeviceps
TTTTCTCCCCCAACTGATGTTATTTTAATTTACTTGTATTAATGATCCATTTCTTTGTGTGTGATTGTTTAGTTTTGAGTGTCCGCTCTTCACTGTCAATAAAGAAAAACATGAATTAGAACAGGTACTTTCCTAAAATCTTCCACTAATTTCCTCCCCTTCATTGCGCCCCACCTGTCATGTCTGTATTCCCCACTAGTGGGGCCCACACTTTGAGAACCACGGCTCTAAACCAACCAACAGCGTACAGTTAGTCCCCTACATACGAACGAGTTCATGAGTCCAATTTGTTCGTAAGTCCAACAGACATTGTCTAGGATTGTCTACTAGGATACAGTACAGTGTTCTTCAGAATTGTGCCGATTGATGAACGATTGATGTTAAAAGAACAAGTGATACCTTTCTTCTACCTCTATTCGTGTAGAAGAATTCCTGATCAGCTCGCACATGTTTGGGTAGCACACCACCTGTAGGATTGTACAGGAACTGCAACATTTTACTGCCTCAGAGGCAAACGGATTTTAATTAGAAAATGTATTTTAAAAAATCAGTGTGTTGGCCCTGCCTGAAGGATTCACGATACGTAACTGAACCTATACTTCCCTCATTTCTAAAAGCTAGTTGATCTGATTCTGAAGCAAATACATGTAAAGCGTGTAAATGAAACAAGCGTCTGTATGTGCGTTATTTCATTTGCGTTGAAGTAGTTAGCTCTGAAAGTGAGACGTTTGTTATAACGCCGCGTGACTCAGGTGGGCGGGGTTTATTTCATTCACACACTGAATTAAAAAAGGATGGGGGCGGGGGGGGGGGTAGCGAGAGATGTCGATGAGGGACAGTTAGAGGTCAGATGGTGTTGGGAGGTTCCTGAGTAATAAGCTCTTAATGAGAAATCAAAATCTTATCTTGAAAGTTTCTTTTGTTTAAGAATGTTGTAATAAAAAACGTTAACGTTAAATTATAAGATTATTATAAACCTGTTTCGCCAAAGTATCTAATCAAACAATGTTCACGGCATGTGCACATGTATTTGTTGGCGAGGGTGCCAATACTTACCCCATTGTAATGTACTGCCCCGTCCACTGCAAGAGCTTTACGTGACATCACATTTCTGTCGTTATCACTTGTGCGCACACACACACACACACACACACACACACACACACACACACACACACACTCTCTCTCTCTCAGTAACTCTCTCCTCGTGTTCCCCACAGGGCCGTTTCACATGACAGGCTTCTCTGGCCCACAACACGCTTCGGAGATGGAGGCGAAAGACGACTTTGATGAAAACCCTGCGTGCCACAGCGCCGACTGCGGAGACCTGGACGATCAGGACGGCACCACCGGTGAACCTCACAGACACTTGATATATCCCGGTCGGCGCTTTAAACCCGGCACGCTGACGAAGCGTGTATATAAATATATATGTTTGTTTTTCTGTTTTCAGATGACAGCGACAGCGACTTGGACAAAGAGAACTCCTCCAGCACCTCGGCCGATGACAACATGGCGTGTCACAAGGCGAGTCAGTGCTCCGTTCACGGCATGAAGGAGGTGAGGCTCGTAATAAGGGGACAAAACCTGAAGCGTGGAGGGGGAGAAAAAAAAAGCACTTTAAATGACTTCCTGGAAAAACTCTTCTGCATTCTGATTGGTCAGAAGGTGTTGATACGTTTTCTGCAGACATGCAGGTCCAAATCAGAGGTTTATATCTATTGTCTGTACGTTGCTCAGAACTTTCATACATTGGAGGACCCGAAACTTTGGCAGTGCTTGAGGGTGTCACAGCATCTAGCGTTTTTTATTTTTATTTCAGTGTATAGACAGAATATACGGAAGACACAGAAACGACGGCGGTAAAGCCGCCATAATCAAGAAACAGAAACGAAAGCATGACTCGGTATGACAAAAAAAAAAAAGGAAAGTAGACTATTAAAACTGAACCTTCAAAGATGAATGAACAGATTAATCTATCTTTATTCTTCCAGCAGGAAGTTTAAAACCAGTTTGTTTCATATGTTTCTGAAACCGTCGCGCTAAAAACAGTAATGTTGAAGCATCGCTATGAGATTAAACACGGGTCGTTAGAGCAAACATCCGCATCAGTCCGAGCTGAGGGCGCGTAAAATACCTGAACCGAGAGCCCGGTGTCGGGAGCTAAAATCAAAATGTTAAGTAGAAGTGAAGTCAGATTTTGTCGCAGCATCACGCAAAACTGTCTGGACAGAATGTAATGAATCTTCTGCAGTACTTAGATTTCTGCCTGAAGTTTAACCTGCAGCATAAGTAGAAATCATAGTGTTGAGTAAAAGTGATGTTATGAACAGTTATGTGTGGGATTTAATAATCTACTGTAAAATAATCTACTAATGCGCTGCTGTCTCAATGTAAACAAACACCTGCACCAATAGATATTAATTAGAAAAGATAAACTGAATATTTTTACTGGGATTAGTTCATATTTTCACTTTGACTGAAATAACAGCGCTGAAGTGGAATAAGTGAATTATAACGTGAGTTATATTATAAGCGTGAGTCGTTTTAAGACAAAACATCTACTTTTTCCATTTCTCATCTGTCATTCACTCTCCGATTACCGAACAGGGAGTGTATTTGTCTGATGATCATAATATCACTGATTACATTAAAGATCAGCAGATTATTTTAAGCATTAACCTTTTAACTCTTTCTACAAACTCTTTAACCGTCAATGACGCGTACTAACGCTAGTTATTTCTATAGTAACAACTCGTTCATGTTCAGAAACATTTTTAAGAAACTCGACGCTCTCTTTACCATCAAATGTTTCCTGTGATGTAAGTGAAACCCCGAATTTAGACAACTTAGACATGGAAGCAGTAACATGACACATTCTGACCAGTTAGAAACAATAATCCAGCAGCGTTTAATCTGTCATATCAACTTTGATTTTATAATCATTATATGACAATTCTTCTTAAGAGACAGACGCTCAGATCCAGTGTTTAAATCAGCGCCTGGTTAAATCCCACAAACGTGTCTTAACATTTCCTACTGTAAATCACGAGAACGCAACAAGGAGGTGTTAAGTTGTGAGATAATCCGTTTCAATTGAAAGCTTGAATCAGTTAAAATAAATAAATAAACAAAGAAATAAATAAAAACATTGACATAAATTTGAATGGATTGGATTGTATCGGGCGCTTCTTTGCGGAGCTCTTTAATGAAAAGGCGAGAGACGAGAAAACGAGTCCTGGGTGTTATTTCAGAAGCGTGATTCATGCCTCTATGGCAACACGGTACAAAGCGTCACCACGACAGTCGAGATGACTCACACAGATTGGAAGGAGACGCTCTTGTTCCACGCTAACGCCTCCTCGCTGTAGTTGGCAGCCAGATAAGCGTGGCAGAATGGGCAGAACAGATAGTGTGTGTGTGGTTAAAAGTCATAAACTGGGCACACGGTACTACAGCATCACACCTCCCACACATCCACACATCTACACACACACACACACACACACACACACACACACACACAATCAGTGCACATTCTCGAGTGATTATCATTCAGCTCGGTGTGGGTATCATCACAGCTCACACCCGAAAGTCCACCCGAAGTCCCTGTGCCTGATAATCATCGCATAACCTGTGAAAGAGAGAGGAGTTTTTAAAGTAATATCGATAAGTAAAATCTAGTTAGAATACATGTGTATATATATAAATATTTAACATATTTAGATGTAAATGCTGCATAAAAAGAGGTTATGTATAGTTTTGTGTGACTCTCTAGCTAGATGATCGATGACATCACTCAGGGGGTTCTTGGTACCCTGCATGAAAGGGAACCAAATTCTGTACAGGTCCGGCTCGTGCATGATTCATACTAGTGTAAGTATCTGCTGTTGTCTTAAAACCACTTCCTGTGTGTTGTGTTGTGTTCATTAGGAGAGCGAGAGAGATTCAGACCTGGGTGGTAATTACGCCTGTCCCATCTGCACCCTGGAGTTCAGCACTCAAGATCAACTCATTGCACACGTCTACCAGGTGAGAAAATCATCACCGTTGCCATCGTCATGACTGTTTATCATCATCATCACCACCGTCACCATTACATTATCATAATCACCATACATACAGTATCGGCACCGCTGTCCTCAAGGAAGAACCAACCAAGCACAGCGTCAAGCATCACCACTATACAGGCAGTCCCCGACTTACGAACATTTGAGTTAGGAATTTCTGCCGATACGAACGGACCGCGGTTCTACGAATATTTGCGGAAGTAGTAAAAAAAGAAAAAAGATGCCTGCAGTGCCCCAGATACCAATATTTACAATTGTATACAGTATTTTCAGTGTGTAAGTGAATGTATAAAATGTCTAAATTCCGCTGAGGTCCGCTCGATTTGGAGACGCAGTCTCGCGAGAGTATAATACGGAACCAAAACACCAAACCTTTTTTTTATAATTTTTTTTTTAAATACTTTACATTGTATATTTGTGTCAAAGGAATATAACACTCCTATCACTCCTATGCGGTTTGAGTCATAGTGAGACTCGCTGGAGTGACCGTCCGCCCTTCTGTGAGGTTCTGTTGGGTCCACGAATTTCCTCGTCACGAGGGCCGTCCAAAAAAACTTGCTGTATTCACAATCACTAATATTACCACCATCACAACCGTTATATTAACTATAACTATTTTTCTCACCCCCGTTATATTCACCATCATTACCAACATCACTGTTATCACCACCACCATTACACTCACCATCAGCATCATAATATTCACCGTTACCACCATTACACTCACCATCACCACCGTTATACTCACCCTTACACTCACCATCACCACCGTTATACTCACCATCACCACCGTTATACTCACCCTTACACTCACCATCACCACCGTTATACTCACCCTTACACTCACCATCACCACCGTTATACTCACCATTACACTCACCATCACCACCGTTATACTCACCATTACACTCACCATCACCACCGTTATACTCACCCTTACACTCACCATCACCACCGTTATGGTCCTGAGGCACAGGGCTAGAAGGGTTTCATTTTGTTTCGACATTTCATATTTCACAGCCATTTCACAACTCATGACACCATGTACACAGACAAATAAACAAGAGCTTTCATTCTTGCTGTTGTCCAGTTCATTACGTGAGCTGGTTTTCTTTGTCAGCACAAACATTTATTTTACAAAAAAAAAAAAAGGTTATTTATTCCCAGTTATTTTTCCACCATGGAAAAATTGACACACGATTCACAAATCCTCAATTGTGGATTCTTCAATGTTCAATCCACAGATTCTTCAATGTTCTGTAGCAAAGTACAGATTATAATGTTGCATTATGGAGGAACAGTAGATACAGTAGATCTTGTGATGTTCAGTGGAAAATATTAACTGAAATATGTTAACTGTATGAAATGACTTTGTCTGTTTACTGTCTCTCTCTCTCTCTCTCATATTGTGAGCAGCACACGTCGACGGTGGGCAGCAGTAAAAGTTACATCTGTCCGGTGTGTGGACGAGCTCTCAGCTCACCCGGTTCTCTCGGACGTCACCTCCTCATCCACTCAGACGACCGACTCTCCAACTGCGCGGTGTGCGGAGCTCGCTTTACCGACACCAACAACTTCAACAGGTCTGTAACCCAGTCGCTCCTCCACCTCACTCGGACGTCAGCCGTGACGCTCAGGACATTTACAGACATGTTGCAGTGACAGTTTGTCCCGTTTGTTTCTCAAATATTGTTTTTAAATCTAATTGAAAATGATTGATGAATTGAATCGACTCCGGCATTGATTCACACTTGTAGTAACACCGCTGAGGTGTTCAGATATGACATCGCACATAATTAAGATTTAAGGCAGGAAGTTAATGGATTTGCGAGTCATCGTTTTTTTTCTTTTTGTGTCATTTGTCTTCACACTGCAGGGAGAAGCTGAAGGATTTCCTCAGTGCCAGTGATTTAGAAAGCGACAGCGGCGAGCAGACCTGCTCCATGGTCCAGGCCGTGACCGTCTCTGATGGTCACATGTCCATCCAGGGGGCCAATCACGGAGCCTCTCCAGGCTCGGGCTACGCCCCGCTCCCCGGCAGCCTCCTCTCCTCCGGCTCTTCACTGCCCTCCTTCCCCGACACCCTGAACTCGCTGCCTGACTTGTTGAACCCCATGCCCGTGTACCCGGCGGGTGTCCTGCTGGTGTGTAACAGCTGTGTGGCGTACCAGCAGTTATCCGGCAGTCCGTCCTCCGGCATGAGGAAGTGGGCGTCGCGGCGCAGGAACGAACCGACAGAGGCGCGGGTGCAGCGGCTAGAGCGCGAACGCGTAGCCAAGAAGAGCAAGCGTGAGCGCGAGACGCCCGAGGAGCGCGAGCTGAGACGGCTACGCGACCGCGAGGCCAAGCGCATGCAGCGGCTGCAGGAGACGCAGGAACAGCGGGCGCGGCGGCTCCAGCGGGACCGCGAGGCCATGCGCCTCAAGCGTGCCACGGAGACGCCCGAAAGAAGACAGGCGCGGCTGGTGCGCGAACGAGAGGCCAAGCGGCTCAAGCGGCGACTCGATAAGATCGAACCCGCCCTGCGCGCGCAGATCGAGCACGATCCCGCCGCCGTGGCCGCGCTCACCGCCGACGTCAACCTCTTCCAGTTCCCCTTTTCCGTCCCGGTCTCCTCGATGGACAACGGGCTGTTTATGAAAATACCCTAACGGTTTTCTTCTCGTATGTAATAAGATGAGATTGTTCTGATTAGACTGCTTTAGAGGGTCACGTGACCACGTTAATTTATAAACAGGTGATATTTGTCCTGAGGTGAAAACTGAAGCTAGGTTCTAATTACTGTTGATCGGCGCAGCTTTAGCTAGCTTGTTAGCCTAACAAGTAAAAAAAAAAAAAAGGGCACAAAAACAGCTGTCTGGTTTTCACCTGAGCACAAACAGGAACTCCGATATATTTATACTCCCCAGCAGGGTAAAGACGATTTGACGCCCCTTCCTCACGACCAAGCATGTTTTAGCGATCTGTCTCGCGTAATTCTACAGATCTAATCTGCATGTGGACCTGCAGTGAGGAGGAAGAGACGTGCAGCCACGCCCTCGCACGCCCCGCCCTCCGATGGGGCCGGAGTTTACCTTTTGTAGCTACAACTCCTCCTCCTCCTCCTCCTCCTCCTGCTGGAGCTCTGATCCACAGGTTCAACTACCTCGTCTCGAGACTTCTCTGCGCTCGATGTGTTCTGTTCGGACTGCAGGGACTCCACACACACACACACACACACACACACACACACACACAGTGGTGCTTAGCTGCTTTCAGAATAATAGTGTCGTATCTGTCAGACGTTTCAAAAATTAAGTGAATGTAATAATGTCTCAGCCAGCAGGAGGCAGTCATGAGCACGTCTACTGTCACTGTAACTACACTCAGAGTCACATAATCGAATGAAAGAAAATGACACAGCTAAATGTTGCTGATGTAAAAATGTTAAAATTGTATTTCCACAATGAAATTATGAAATATTGCTTTTAAAGAAGCATTTAAAAAAAAAAGTCATTTTTTTTTTTTTATACTTTAACTGATCAGCCTTGTTTATAGGACATTTATTACGCAACGCCCTCTAGTGTCACATGCTGGAATCTTTATTTATTTTTATTTTGGATATTTCTCCTCTAACAGTCAACAGATTAACGAAAGGTGTGTTAGATGCTTATATTCATTAACATATTTACAGGGTAAGGAGTCTCCAGTGTCCAGAGCTGTGGAGGAGACAGACGGTTGAAACGTCGTTGTGAAAGCAGACTTATGCACAGATTACACTCTTTCTGAAAAGAAAAGAGGAAATACCACTTGACAGACTCTCTCTCTCTCTCTCTCTCTCTCTCTGTCTCTCTGTTTCCACGCTGAACTCCTCCAGCTTGTGGCAAACTCGACACCTCCGTACTGATCTACGTCTACAGAACAACAACTAAAACAACACGGGTTCCTTCTTGTCTCAGGGATGTCGAGGGTGAACCGGTTCGTCCTCGCAGCCTGGGAGGATAGAAGAGAAGAAACTCTCCGTGCTTCTCCTCTTTCACGCTGCAGAACCGTGGAGGGAAGCACTGCCTCATCCTCGCTCCGATCGTTTCATCCACACCGACCTGCTGCTCGCTTTCTTTCTTTTTTTCTTTCTTTCTTTCTTTCTTTTTTTCGGTTCCACGCCGCCAACAAGCGCTCAGCTGACTAAAACTCTCGGACTCTCAATCGCGCTGCGTGACCTTGAACTCTCGTAGCGACGTTCTCCTCGACTCTGTCTATCATGATAAACGAACGCTAATGCTGCCTTTGTCACTGGAGAATTATTTTTTTTTTAATGTTTTATATTTCGAGACAGGCATGACGAGTTCTGTTTAAAATAATTATTGTGGGAAAAAAAAACTGATTGCATGAAAGATGGATGAATGCAGATTCGAGGCAGTGAGCATGTTTGTAGTTCGATGGATGATTTTTGCATTAGAAGGTGAATAGATTTATACATATTTATTAAAGCTGCTGTAAGCGATGTCGGTCACGCCTTTCCGCTTCGGGTCCGAGTTCGATACGGCCAAAAATAATTGCAAATTTATCTTATAGTATGTGTTGATTTTATGATTTAAAAAAACACCCAGTGAAGATGCAGCATTGTGCAAAAGTCTTTGGCACCCTGTGTTTTTTTTTAATTTATTTATTTATTTTTTTTTTAATACAAACTTGTTACGTATAGGTTTTTTTTGTTTGTTTCTTTTTAAATTTTTATGATTATTATTAAGTTAGTACAAAAAAAAAAAAAAATCTGTTTTCAAACATCAGTATTACAGAAAAGATGTATGTAAGCCAGGAAAGCAAGCAGCACATTATGATACAATCACAATACCGATACGATATTATCACGATACCTCGGCACCGATTCTATAAGTATCATGATTTTATAAATATTTTGTCCTCGATTTTGTTCCAATTTTAAACCTTCAAAAGAAAAGTTTAAGTAATTAATTTAATTTAAAGTGCAGCTTTTCAACAATACAAACTGACTCAGCATCGCGTATCTCTCGTCATCCGCCATAATTATTATTTCTAAACAAACTTGGCAAACAATTCACTCCGACCACACAGGATGAAAATGTGTAAATAGTCCAGAGTGCGCCACCTGTAGGATTATAAAGAAATGACGGTTTTACCTCCTCAAACGCCTCCAAAATGTTAAGACGCAACAGTGAGCGTGAGAGTGTGTGTCGCTTCCAACACACGATTTTCCACTAATTATCGGTGTGTTAGTGGGTGTGTGTGTAATGAGTTTGTTTGAGACTAATCAGCTCACGGAGTTTGGAGAACAAGGCAGATTGGAGGCTTTTAACTCACGTGATAATGAAAAATGTTTCTGTTGCGCCGCTCGGAAGCTTCTGCGCTCCGTACAGAATATATATATATATATATATATCTGAGTCTGATCACTGGCCCAATCCAACTGAAGACCAGACGATTCTGCTCGTTGGCCGATGTGGGTCACTGGTTCATCTCTATTAAAAATGTAAAAATCATTATTTTTTTGCAGTCAGTGTGTCGGCGATACGTGAATCACCACATGAAAGAATCGCGATTCATAACTGCATCTATTTTTTTAATTGACCACCTTTTAGACAAAAAATAATAATTAAGCTGCCGGGTTTCACACGCCAAAAAGCGTCATCACACCAAATACTGACCTTGATTCATTAATGACTGTTTACAGGCTTTATAAGTATATATAAGTTTTTATAGGAGTCTTTGCGTTACAGCAGGTGTTTCATGTTCAAGACTTTTGCACAGGACTGTTTATCTGGAAATAAAAAAATAAAAAATGGAAAAATTACAGCTCAGTTAAACTAGCTAGCTAATACTGGCATAAACGTATATAAAAGGAAGCTAGCTGGCTAGCATTATACTTAAGCGATTGTTTCTGAAACAGTCTACGGAAAATACAAATCTAGTTAAAAACGTTATTAAAGAGTTAATTAAACTGCACCTAGATATCGAGCTACTGAAATGTAATTGTGATGAGGCTTTCCTGGGGTTTATTTATTTATTTTTGTTGTTTGTTTGTTTTTGTTTTCTTCCCCCGAAGAACAGACCTCCATTTTATCCCAGAACTTCTGCTATGGAAAAATAAATAAATAAAGATCTTCGCTTCACTTCCGCTCGCGTCTCGTTTGGCACGTTTCCCCCCCGCGATCGCTGTCAGGATGTAACTAGCCGAAGTGTTCTTAAAATTCGATTACAGCAGCTTTAGATACTGTTTACACACAGATTTAACTTATCCGTAACTCCTGAATGATACCTCTTGAAAAACAAACAAACAAGCGAACAGGGTCAGATCGTATTGTACTTTATACTGTAAACTGTTTTCCGTTCCTTCATTCCGATTCTTTATTCCAGTTATTGCTGAAGGAAAAAAAGAAAAACAACACTGACGCGCCAGTTGAGGTTTACAAGATTGACCGTTTTGGGGTTTTGCTTCGTTCCTGCTGTCGGGGGCCGACGCGGCAGCGTGATGTTGAGTCCGGATCAGAGATAGAAAGAGGTGCGAGTGAGATAAATAACTATGCAACGATTCTGTACTCCAAACCCTGTACATCTTGACACTTTCTATTGATACTATGCAGCTGAAAGGTGAAAGGAGACGGGATTGCATACAGCGAATCAACACACACACACACACACACACACACACACACAAGCATCTGAACTCTGAAATCTGTATTTGGCCCGTCTGATGTTTAGGTTTTTGTTTCCCCCTCCCGTGTTGATCGCGGTTTTGTGTGAAAAGTGAAAAATCAAATCTCTGAGTTTACAAACTAAGTGTCCGAGTTAAACTTCGATCTACACTCAAACAAACAAAAACAAAATCTTCTCATGAAACAGCTCCTAATCTACAAGAACCCTGTTCAACCCTGGAACCCATTTAGTTAAAACCCTCCTGTAGGCTCAGTTCTGCGTGACACGTCC
The DNA here is from genome assembly GCA_030014305.1 of Clarias laeviceps. Lineage (NCBI taxonomy): Eukaryota > Metazoa > Chordata > Actinopteri > Siluriformes > Clariidae > Clarias > Clarias laeviceps. Next base: position 26,548,588 of record JAQMYJ010000007.1, read on the forward strand.
TCCTCACAGGAACACAGGTTCCTCTAGAACTCTGATCCTGGAGAACCAACATGTCCGGAATCCTCACTAAAACACTAAAGTGGATCTCCAGGAGCGGAGTTGGGAACCTGATCCTGAGAGGAACGTCTGAAGAACCACCAAGTCCTAAGCGTACTTTGATGTGGAGATAAAAAAAAAAAAAATACCTGGCTTTCGAGAACATGGTGACTTCAACAGCTAGCGAGGCGTTTTATTCCAAGCTCTGATTGGCTGAAGTTTTTTAATGAAATTTGAACAGCGGCGACGGAAATGTAAAAAACGTTTCGCCTTTTGCACAAAACAAACCTCACACATTAATTACACCAGATCCTTTAAGATTTAATCTAGTTTTTTCTTTTCCCTCAGAATGCAGGACTAGAATTCTCCTCTTCTTATCTTGATCCAAAATCCACGCGCAGGTTCTGTCCTTTTCGAGGCCAAACTATTTTTAAAAGAAAGACCAGAGAATTTTATGAAACGCTGGTTCTAAGGTGTGTCCAGTGTGTGTGTGTGTGTGTGTGTGTGTGTGTGTGTGTGTCGAAGTGTTACACATTGAGAAGAACCCTGAAATGTGCATGCATGTGTTCCTCTTTTATACGCTTGTGTTCTGTTCTTTGCCTGCTTCGTTCTCTAGCTCTGTGTCAAAGGACCTAAAGACAAATTGGCTTTTTTTTGTTTTTGTTTTGTATACATTTTTTCCGGTTAGTCTTTCAGGAGACGCTCGGACCACGTTTACATACGTCTACAGACGGCAAAGCGGCTAACGCTACGTGTCGACTCGCGCGTCTTGTCGCCGGACGGCTTTTCCTCGACCTTTGACCTCAATCTATCGATCGCAGCGGATCCTAAACCATGAAGCCTCCCGTTTGTCGAACTCTCGATTGACTGAACGAGCCGTGCGGCGGAGCTGGAAGTCGACACGTGCGCGAGAAAACAGGACAGAAGTACAGTAGTGTATTTATACACACATTGTGGAAAGCCATTCTCTGTTACTGGATTAACAGATTAAAATGTCAGGATGAAACTGGGATCAATAAACGTTGACCTGGCTGCAAAAACGCATGTGTGTGTGTGTTAGTGTGTGAAAACAATGCAGCTCTTCACGATTAGATCTTCACTGAGACCATCGGCCTGCCTTCGACTAGAATAAAAGAAATAATTTATACAGGAAAAATGTAAATAGTGTGTATAAATACTTTATTTCTATAATGAACTATAATTACATTCACACCTTTTACTATAAAATCAGATTCTTTAAATCATTATAAACCCGTCATTGACGGGAAAGGAGTGTGTGGAAATTGTTAAAAGGTTGAAGGTAAAAAATAAGCTGATTAGCTTTAATGTGATCAATGATGATATTAGTCTAATTTTCTTTTATTTATTTATTTACTTATTTGCTTTTTGGAGGAAGTCATACTGCGTCACGCTTTTGTTTATGCTTATACACAGTAAACTATAGGCTCTGTTGAGTGATGTGTATAGCCACGCCCACCTCCAGGGAATAAGCAGTATTATATATATATATATATATATATATATATATATATAAGCACTCGATGCTGTGACATAATCTGGCACATAACTGCTCATGACTTCACTTCTACTTAACATTCTGACTGTATTTATGTAGAAAGCGAGTTCTGACCAAATGTACAGTACAGACAAAACCTTTATTTATGTGGATAACTCTAAAGCCCCCTAGTGGTTAAACAGGTGAAGTACAACACAATTTGAATAATATTCTTTTTTTTTTTTTTTTAACTCCTTAGAACCTAGACATTTATTCCAGAATCTTCTCTGGCCAGTGAGTTTAATCCGACTCGTGTTGTTGGTGTTAGCATTTACCGGTCATGCTGCCTTCTGTTGAACATTCGCGGTTGAACTTTTTTAATGCCTCAAACGCTTAAGGTTGATTTCAATTTGATTTGAATACTTTATTTCGAACATGAAACAATATAACAAACAAAATAAAATAAACAAGCGGAACGAATATGTTTGAAAAGGAGTAGGAAGAAGTATAAACTTATTTAATCCTACTCCTTTTGACTGAGGTTCTGGGTTACTGATCAGAAGGTCAGGGGTTCAAGCCCCAGTACCACCAAGCCGCCACTGTTTTGTGGTCTTGCTCGAGGTCATTAACCCCGTCTACTCTGACCCGGTTTCCTAAGAGGGGAAAAAATAATTTCACCGTGCTGTAAAGGGCATGTGACGCATAACTGAATCAAATTAATCTAAATCTTAGAATTCGGTAGATCTCTAGGAACACGGCTCATTCAAAGTAATGTTCAAATTGCCTATTTAAAGGTTTATCCAACTTCATCCCCTTTACGGTCAATAAACTAATAATGTTGATCGTCCAGTATTTATTTTTGTTTTACTGTTAAAAGGGAAGCAGCCGTTGATCCAATCTTAATGGTTTCCTTTATGAAGTCTGAAATGCACTGGGATGTGGTTATAAAATGACCCACTGAAAGCTGCTGTAAGCTTTTGCAGTTTTGCCAAAGTGTCTTCTTACCCACGTAATACACGTGTACTAATGCCAGCGCATAAACTATTCACTTTCTAAATCTTTGACATATTTACCACAAAAAAAAAAAATTCTAAAGATTTATTAAGTATACAAGGGACGTTCAAGTCAAAGCGGGACTTTTGCCTGCACATAATAACAGAACACGGTTTCTCTTTATTTCTCTATATAATCTCCTGCTACACTAATGCACTTATCCCAGTGTTTCACTAGAGCTTGGACACCATCAAGGGAGAAAGTTCTCTCAGTCATGATCGTACTGCCTGTCTTATTAACGTCTGAAACAACGGCCTCCCAGGAACTCCTTTACGGTGTAAATGTCTTGGAGTGAGTTCAGGACCGTACAGGGGACGTGGCAATAACTCCCAGCTGAGGTCCTGTAATGTGCAAGTAGTGTTGGTGAATGAGTGTGTGTACAGTTCACACACAGTCTTGGTTATTTTTTTATTCACAGACATACGGCCTTCTTTAAAACTTTTTACGAAAATCAAATGTTTTACTGCGGCTGCGAGTTTCAACGGAAACATGATCACAAATCCTGGTTTGACTTGAACGCGACTTGCATAATACAGGGTGGGACATACATAGGAAAATTTTTTAATAAGAAAATTAATTCATATAATATGCTCTTCATGGTTATCGTTGCTTTGAAAACACAATGAACACGCTGGAGATCTGGAATTTTCTTCGGGATCAATAAAGTACATCTATTACTGTTCAGATAATGTTATCTAAAACATAGGAAAAATATTAATTTTTTATGTTTTATGTATGGAGTCTTATGGCCCACCCTGTATTAAAAGAAAAAAATATTTACACAGAAGTAAGCAAACCTTGCTAATAGAAATGAAGACGTATACAAAACTAAATTAAGATAAATTAACAACACACAATTTATATGAAAATTTTGACCAAAAAAAAAAAAAAAAAAAGAGAACCAGACCAGTTTGGTAATATTATATATATTATATTGTGTTTACTTAACAAACATGATAAATGCACTGTTTCCAAGAAGTTAGCTGGAACAATAAAAATACAATATCTTTGTGTCCGTACATAGAATTAAGACAGCGAAAACGAAAAAGACAAAAACCAGACAAAAGGGAAAAAAAAAAAAAAAACTGCCCTAAGTAGTTCACAGAGAGGTACAAATATACAGTACAAATCTATCTTATTCCAAAAAAAGGGTACAAATTAAAACAAAAGATTAAAAAAAAGAAGAAGAAAAAAAAAAAAAAAAAAAAGCAACAAAAAATAGTTATTAATGCTTTGTAAAGTTAAGGTAGGTGTAGGGTGTCTAAGGGAGCACTTTGGGTAGACAACTTCTAAGGCTTCTGAGAAGAATTAATACATACTGGTACGGCCATACGAGATTAAAATCCACTATACAAAGTTCATATAACCTGGATTATACTTGAGGATTGAAGATTACATACACGTCATTGCATATATTTTGCAGGATCTTTTATGCGCTAAAAGAAAGACGCTTGTTTTCTTGTAAAACTGGTTATGTGGTCACGTAAAAAATTAAAATAAAAAATAATTAAAAAATAAAAAGCAGTGTTACTTAGTGCCAAAAAAGTAAGATTTTAAAAAATACACAATTAATCGATTTAAAAAACAAACAAAAATAAGTTTTAACCATTAGAACTTTCTCACTCACTCCGTTTTAGTCTCAGTCCTGTTTCTACCGTAAATGGGTCGTGAAGCATCTAAAAAAGAAAACAACAAAAAAATAAACCAATAGGAAAAAGTCAGGAAAGTCTTAAAGTGATAGTACGAATGAGAAATGATCTGAGCGTCCATCCTGTCATCGATCCGTCCGTCTGTCCATCCGTAGCACAGAATGATCACATGATGCAAGTCGCCAGCTCCACGCCTTGGCACATCGCGCGCCTCGACTGAGATTAAAGACGCATTTCAAACCGAAATATATATATATTAAAAAAATTATTTTAAAAAAATTTCATTTCCTAACGCCGACCACGACGAGGTCTCTGAGGTAAAAGCTCTTCAAAAGCCCGTGTCAGCAACGCATTGCTCTCCCTCATCTCAACCAAAACTCGTTAAGAAACGCGTACGGCTTCACTTCCTCTACGCGGGACGGTCGACTTGCTACTACTTTCGGCGAGGGCGAACCCGTCGTTGGTTCCACAACTAATCTTAAGGCAAGCTCGATAATATAGAAAGCTCATCTTTTATCCATACACACACACACACACACACACACGTTGATTGTTTTAACACGGTTTCGCATATAATTCAATATAAGAGGAGGTTACTACGTAACCGAGTGTGGACTAGAGTAAGTGCATCAATTCATTTCATGATGTATGTGGAAATGAGTTGATTTATATCATTTTATATTTTAAATGTACTGTTGACTACGCACGATGACTGTTCATCTACAGGGGGCGCTGTGCGAGATCACGTCGTCTAAGCCATGACAGGGAAGATGAAGAAGAGACGAGAACACGAGAGGGAACCGCGCAGTCGTGACGGATCAGGATTAAGGGCTGATTTGTACGTACACAGAGGGAATTATGGGTAAATAACGCACTACAGATTGAACGGGAGCTCCAGGTCGAGCAGGAGGGAGGAGCGAGAGGGTGTAAGGGCTTAACGTCATGTTTTTTATGCTGCAGGAAAAAAAACAAAAAAAAAAAAACAATCTGACTTCTTGAAAGTCTAAAAAAAAAAAAAGTAAAAAAAAAAAATGGCAGTGTGAGAAACTTCAGATCATCATCCAGAAGTGGACGCTCGTCTAAACTCCACCGCTAGGAGAACGGCGACTTCACAGGGCAGCTACAAACACTGTAGCGAAGATGGTGCAACTTGCAAAGCTACTTATAATCTCGAGCTCACTTTGAAGAATTTTTCTTCAAAAAAAAAAATAAATAAATTTTTAAAAAAATCATCGTATCATCTCACAATTACGAAACCAGCTACTGATCGTTCGCTATTTAGCGCTTTGTCTTAATGTTTTTTGCTACTTACGCTTTCCTTTTCATTACCTTATTCATGTATCCTCCAACACTGCCCCCTAGTGCTCATGTGTGTACATGGCCACATGTACAGAGAGGCTTTAAAAAAAAATAAATCACCTGAACAAAAGTGCGATTACTGACATCTTTAGAGGAAACATAAGACTACACATCACTGCCATAATTCAATTCGAGGTTAAAAAAAAAAAAAAGTGTAAAAAAAAAAAAAAAACTGTTCATGTGTGTGTGTGTATACATTTTTGGGCCCCTCTGTATATCAATGTTTAATGATGTATAAATCAGCCCTTAGTGGTCAAATAGAAGTGGTGTCTCTCTCACACACACACACACACACACACACACACACACACACACACACACACACACACGTTGAGGAAAGGCACAGACATTACATTAGATTAGTCAAAGTTACAGTGCACTGGATTGAAGCGTTTCGTTACACACAATCTGAGCTCCTTTAGCAGGCGGGTCAGTAAGGCAGTGTGTTGGAGTTTGAGACGCAGTGTGGCGCAGTGATGGTGACAAAACACGCACACAAGATGAAAAACTTAATTTTGTGGGATTTATAGTTTAGGCAAACAAAAATGGGACTGAAGAAATCAAATTTTAATAAGAAGTAGATTAGGAGTGGAAACTCGTTTTAACCAGAACGTCTGTCCGTTGCATCTGTAGCGTGTGTAACCCGATCAGCTAGAACACTAACGTCACCGCCAGGGGGATCTGAATAACATTGATTATCAATTATATACCAGGAAACTGGTTCAGAGGCACCCGAGGCCTGTGGCGACCTGTCCGGTCTGGTCCAGAAAAGCCAGTGCAGCACAACCTGCTGCGTACGGAGTTTAGCAGGTAAAGAGTTCAAGGTTGTGATCTGGTCTCAAAGTTCCCCAGATCTCAAGCCGGACAAACAACTCGGCACCCTAAGGAACCGACTTACACACACACACACACACACACACACACACACACAGAGAGAGAGAGAAACTGAAGACGTATCCCAGACGGCGGGGTCAGTCAGGATACAACGCCCATGGAGTCCAACAACGGCAACCTGGGGCCTGAACCGCCAACCTTCTGATCAGTAACTCGGTGCCTCAACCCTCTGCGCTGCCCTAATGTTTTGGGTTTTAACGTTATGACTGATGGGTGTGTAGCACGTGTGTGTCACGTATAACGAAAGTGTGTGAGGGTAGATGTCGGACTCAGTTGCCTCCGTGCATAATAATAAAAAAAAAATAAAAAAAAGTGTAGAGGTGCCTCCGGTCAGAGACGAATCACGAAGCGCTTGCGGCATAAACATTGAGTAAAAGTGTAGTTTCGGTTACTTTTACGCTTCTCTCAAAGTAAAAAAAAAAAAAGGTTTTGGTAAGTTTATGTAATAGCTAGCGAGGTCGGCCTCATGTGGGAGTTTGTTTTGAAATGTTGCTTGAGGTTCGTCATCTGCCCTTAGACTTCCACTGAATGTCAATTCGTTGTAAATGTTTTCTTTTTTCTTTTTTTGTGGTTAAAAATTTTTTTTTTCCCTGGGAAATGTGTCACGATTCTTGTCAGGAGCGATCAGGCTGTACAGATACAAAGAACGGAAGAGTTCACGCTTTATAAAAAAAATAAAATAAAAAAAAACATGGTGGAGTTCCCCTTTGAGTAGTTTCTCTATGACGGTTGGGGAAGTGAACTGCGACCGGGGGCGAGTCATTAAAACGAAATTCGTGCATGAGACACAATAGAAATACGTCCAGTTCCTTTAAGTAGATGAGCTCACGGCTGCCAGAGTTAGACGGTCGTTCCTACTGCATAGTACACGGCGCTGAGATCACGCAGAGGCTCCTGCGTCAGGGTATTGCTTGTGTAACCTGGTGGAATGACCTAAAGAGCAAACATACTGCATCTGTCTGTCTGGAAATTTTTTTTTTTTTTGGGTCACATGTCAGAAACGTAATGAGAGGATTTTTACCAAAACGGTGACGACAAAGGCTACTTTAGGGCAGGAGTGCAAAGATAAAAGGGGGAAGTTTATTTAATATTAGAAATAGGGATGCGATGGATACTGAAACGGATCGATCGCTTAGTTCGTAAAGAAATACTCGTATAATCGACAGCCGATGATCGATGCCGTGCTGATGCAAACCCTTCAATCTGAAATATGTAGGACCGATTGAGAAATCTGATCTACGGAAAATATTTAGGTTATTAAAAAAAAAAAAAAGAATATATCACAACACAAAGCTGAGTTCAGAGATGATATTAAAAAATAATAATAATAATAATTTTTAAAAAAAATATGATAAACGATCATTCCAAACCAGAAACGCGTACTAGACCGGCACGCCAGCCACACAAATAGTTAACGAGGTTAGACCTCCAGTCAGTCGAGGGATTTATATCCGTGCTGAGAGTTAATGCTACCTGCGGAAAGATCACATGACAACCACAAAGTCGAAATCTATCACAAAAAACATAATCGAAAATTAAAAGCACTCTCCTCATGATCAAATGTATCTCTGAATACTTTTTTTTTTTTTTTTTTTTTTTTAAACGGGAATGAAATGTGATAAAAATAAAATAAAAAAAATCTAGTTTTCCGAAAATTTATAGATTTGCCCCGCCCCCTCAAAAAAAAAAAAAAAAAAAAAAAAAAAAA
>JAQMYJ010000007.1:26556791-26566846 GCA_030014305.1 Clarias laeviceps
AATGTTCCACATCCAAATCTTGAAATGATGAATCAAAACCCCCACAAGCTGCAAATATGAAAGTCAAAAACCTAATTATAACACCAAACCCAAAAAAAAAAAAAAAAAAAAAAAAAGGACTAAATTTATCATTTATAGTTCCCCTTTAGTCTAAATAGATTTAGACTAAAGGGGAACGTCGGGCTCGAATCTGGAATGGCGTCTCATGTTTGTGTTTGTATCAAAATGTTGTAATTGCACTTCATTTTCATTTTATATGTTTAAATTTGTAGGTTAACTAACCAAAAAAAAAAAACAACAAAAAAAAAATCTATCTATATCTATATATCAGTGATGAAACCGCAGCATTTCTTCTTGGCTAATTTGTAAACAGTGTCGAGCACGCCTGTCAGTTTCTCAGACACACACACACACGAGAATTAATATATATATAAAAAAAATAAATACAAATCAAAACTGTTGAAAGTTTTCCCTTCATAAAAAAAAAAAAAAAAAAAAAAGAAGGTCAGTGTCAACGTCAATGAATTGTTTAGAAAACTCAACCACAGGGCGTGGCGATGTGACGATGTGATATCGGTGAGGAAATTGTGCCACGGATATCGTTTGTTAGGCCGTTTATATAAACAGGTTAATATTTTTTTTTTTACAGACAGCATTACGTGTGTATTATAAAAAACGCTTGAGGACAAAAAGTATTGCTGTATCACGAGACAATATCTGCGTCACGTCGCCCAGCCCTGGTAAACCAATGTGTGCAATGACGAGCGTCATCAGGAGTAATATTGCAAAGAAGGAAATCCTACATTGTACAAAAAAAGAAGAAAAAAAAAACTGGACTAGGGACAAAAACAAACACAAATGACGGAAAAGATGAGGAATGAAACGTGTGCTTAGATCTTAGGATCAGGAATCTCTAATAAAAGTAAAAGAAGAGCGAGAGAGAGAGAGAGAGAGAGAGAGAGAGAGAGAGAGAGAGAGAGATCGTGTCATTTCAAAAGGTCACATAGTGCCCTGGTTGAAACCCACGCTGGTGAGAAATCACAAGAAGTTAAAAATAACATTGTGCTACTGGGAAGAAGAAAAAATAAGAAGAAAGAAAAAAAAAAAAAAAAGTAAAAACAGGGTGAAAATTAAGTCGAGCTATTGCTTTCAAACCCATCAGTGGTGATGTCATGATTTCCAGATCGATCTTCAGCAGCTACAATCTATACCACATTTTCCTTCTTATTATTTTTATCTTTTTTTTTTCTTTCTTAAAAGTGGTGAAGATTTTGGCCCGACACACACACACGGCATATACCACATCAAGGACGTGACGGGGGGGGAAAGAAAACCCCCCAAAAAACCGATGGAACGATTTGAAGACTTCTACTCTGGAATGCTGATTTTAAAAACCACAATACCGTAATACTAACGAAAAAAAAAAAAACTTTTTAAATGAATAATAAAACAACAAGAAGAATAAGACACGTGGCACAGGGTAGAGCGCGATACTGCGGACAGTGTAAATGTGTAACCTGATACTTTTTTTTTTTTTTTCTTTTCCCTCCTAAATATTGATTGTTGGTTGTTTGATTGATTCAGGAAGAGCTGATCGTTCTCGAGCTACAAAAGGAAAAATTACAACAACAACCAACCGAACAAACACTGGATCTGAGGAAAGGGAAAAAAGATACATAGCCGGGGGGGAGGGAGGGGCTGGTGTGGAGTCACGTGAGAGTAAAATAAACAAGAAACTGAAAAATTTTGTCAAAAGTGAGCGGAAAGGAGAGAAAGAGAGAGAGAGAGAGTGAGAGTATTTTATGGTTAGGTAGTCCAAATTATCTATCTATCAAGTACAGGGTATGTTTAAAATATCTATATATATATATCTATATATTCATATATTTATATATGAGGAGGAAAGCGGGCGTATTTATGAACATCATATGGCTGCGTCCGTTCCCCCCCCCCACCAACCCCCACCCCCCCCAGGTCCTTCAAGAGCTGTGAACGTTGTAACTAACGATATTTCATCTGTAAGTGAATTACAGAGTGTGAAAGGCTTTGGTAGATCATTTACCAGCTGGGGCAGTTGGTCCAGATGGTCGGAGCTCTTGCCATCCCTATGAACTGGCACTAACTCGCTCTCGGGCTGCCTGAAAACAAGAGGGTACGTGTGTATAAAATCTTTCGTGTGCAAAATGTCAAAAAAAAAAAAAAAAAGTTAAAAAAAAAAGATAACAAAAAAAAAAGAAAAACATTCTTAGGCTACATTCTCTCTTTCTCTTTTCGTTTTTTTTTGACACTCTCCTCCCCTCTTCTACGCCCTGCAGTCTGATCTGATGCTACTTCCCGGCGTTGGAGCGCCCCTCGATGGATAGTTTGACCTCCTGAGGGATAAACGAGGGCCGAGAGGAGCCCGGCGGCGGCGGCGGCGCGGCCAGGCCTCCCTCCTCCCTCTTGACGGGGTATCTTTGGAAACCGGGGGTGGACCAACGCCTCTGTGAGGGCCCGTGGGCCTCGGTGTGCAAATAATAACTGCTCTGGCTGCGCGTGTGCTCCGCGGAAGTCCTGTCGGGTCTGGAGGGCGCGTCCCCGTGTCCCGAGGCGCTCGGCTTCAGGGGCTCCTCCCTGTCGGCCCGCTCTCTGTGAGCGCGCTCCACCCTGAGCTGCCCCTGAGGCCGCGGGTTGTGGGGCGCCGGGGGGCCCATGGGCTGGCCGGAGGCGGCTCCTGACATCGAGTTGGCTTTGGTGGAAGTCCTGCTGTGGGTCGGCTGCTGCGGTTGCTGGGGGACCGACGGCGGCATTTGGTGAGGCGCGGAATGCTGCTGGAGGGTGATGGACACGCAGACGTCGCCCACTTGGAGGTGGTGGCAGGAGAGGCCGTAGAGCTGGCCGGTGCGTTCCGGGCTGCAGGATGACCAGCCCTGACCGAAGACGAAGAACGGATGCTCGGGTGGAACGTCGATGCTCACTTTGCTCTGGCGCTCGCCGACGGCGAAGCGTAGCGCGACCAGGCCGGGTCTTTGCGAGCTGGCGCGTATGTCCACCACCATGCTCGAGTCGATCTTCAGCCCCGTGCTCGCTTCGGCGCTGCGTACGAAGTCGTTCGTCTTCAGGTCCTCCACGCGCTTCAGCTCGCCCGTTGCTAACTGGATGATGGCGCCCTTGGTGAAGTGCGAGGGTGGGGGTGCGGTGGCGGCCGCGGCCGGGACAGTGGGCAGCTCCACCCCCAGCACCCGCTCAGCTACACCCGACTCGTCTGAGATTTTGTGTTGTGCCGTTTCGGCTGCAGAGTCGTTATTAGGATGCGGAGGAGGATGATGATGATGATGATGACGTTGGTAGTCCAGTGGCATGAGGACCGTCTGCCCGTTCTGCAGGATCACCGTATGACCACCGGGCTGCGCTGTCTGAGGGTCCAGCTGGCCGCCTGGGTGCGACGCGTACGCCGTCCTGCTCTCCCCCTGACCCTCTCTGCCACCCTGAGACGGGCCGTGCGCTACTTCTCTGCGAGTGCGGACCGGAGACGCCAGACGCCCCACCACTTGCTGGACCTGCGTACGGATAAACAAAAACATTTAAAAAGGTCAAAACTGCACGTTTTACAAGAAGTCAATTTGTAGACCTTTATCCTTGTTCAATCTGAGAAAGAAAAAAAAAATTATTAAAAAAAATCTCGGGTACTTTCTAAGAAGTGATTCTGAGACTGGGTATTGCTCAACCACCTACACACACATACTACAGCTAATACAGGAAGGAAGTGGAGTAGGATTTATGGTGTAACGAATACTGATTCAAAAACATGACGCGAAACAAAACTTCCAACATCCTTCATCATTTACATACAAAAAAAAAATTTCATGTTTCAGAGAAGTCTACACCGTGCTAGTTTGGGGAAGAATCGTTTCACAATGTTTCAACATCAGATTGAAAAAAACAAAAAAAGGAAAAGAAAAAAAACAAAGTCCAACACAAAGTTACCTCTTATATTTTTCAATTACCAAAAACAAACTGAAAACTCAAGCAACATAAGAAGGATCTGTGACTGATTAAATAAAGTACTATTAAACAAATTAACAGAGAGATCGCTAGACCTGAGGTGAACCACGACCTGGATGTGAACCCAGAAAAAAAATATTTCGGGGAAGCAACGTGAGCACAAGCACTCTTGCTGAAGCACATAGTCAGCAGCTTCTTTTTTTTATGGTTAAGCATTGTTTATCACTTTTTTATATTTTGAAAATAAAAGTCAATAATTTAACGTCATTTGAACTTTGTTGGGAAAAAAAAATGGCTGAAAACACATCTTTTAATGATTGATAAAAAAACAAACAAACAAAAAAAAAAACGCCTGCCTCACCTCGAGGTCGATATCCGGGGTGGTGCGCTGACCCGGTGATGCTCTTCCTTGCTGCATCCGCGCTGCTGCGTTCCTCGCCACGTAAACCACGTCCTGCATGCTGTCCCTGCCGTTTTCCCGTTGCCCTCCGTTCACCTCTCGGGCGTGCTCCTGATTCTGTGCGGCACGCTCGCCGACCGCCGACGTGTGAAAAAACACGGGGACGCGCTCTGCCGTGGGGATCATCCCGATCGCGCTCAGACCCTGCGGCTGTTGCACAGACGAAGAAGATGCGGCAGCTGCAGCTGCCGCGACCTGTTCGGACGTCAGCACCAACGGGACGCCTCCTGCGGTCCCCACTTTGGCGTAGGTGTGAGCCGGGACTTGTTGCTGAGGTGGGGATGAGACCACGCCTTCCTGGATGACGGGCGGATAGGGCACCAGGTGGGACTGAGCCTGAATCAAGGGGTGCTGGACGAATCCTGGGGGGACTGCATAGGGAACGGCGGCGGCGTACTGAGGGCTGACGAACTGCGGGATGGGAGCGTAGCCGAGAGGAGGGTAATGGATGCCGGTGTGCTGGAGGAGCGAGGAGGGAACCGTGTAGGCTGGAGAGATGTGCCCGAGCACGGGGTGGAGGCTGGTGGGCGAGTAGGTGACCGACGGAACGGCGACTTTATACACCATGCCGAACTGATCCACAGGTAACCCCGGGGCGATGCTCTCGGGCCCGTCCACTCCGTAATGCAGGTTAGGTTGTGTCCGGACCCATTCGCCGCCTCCGCTTCCACCCTGAGCTTCTCCGCCCGACCCGGAGCTCTGAGACATCGTCGCTTCGTCTCCTCCTCCACCTCCACCTCCACCTCCAGTACTACTACTACTACTACTACTGCTGTTATTATTATTAGGAACGGTGGAAGCATTGTTAAGGTCGCGCTTCTTTGGAGGGAGGCACTCCTGGTTGCGCTCGTGAGCTGGCTTCATGGTGCTCTGTACTATGCGCGGACGATGTTAGCGTGAGGCGAGGTCTGACGACAGCCACAAACACGGCGCCACTGCAATCAGCTCGGGGAACCGCTCGCACAGCTCGTCCATCACGCTACCTAAACAGGAAGAGACGCTCCATGAGTATTCCAAAAAACTTAAAAATAATAACTCCACTAATGTAAAACATGGATTATTTTCCTACACCTGTGCGTTTTATTCAGAATCAGAATTGCCGTTTTAGTCGTCAAGTATGTTTACATACAAGGAATTTAATTCTAGCTGTTTGTAGCTCAGAAGGTACAGACCAACATAAAACACTGTACATTTGTTATAGATGAAACACTATACACAGTAAGTACAACTTTACAGATTAAATCCTTTACAAATTAAGTAATAAAGAAGCCTTCCTTACTTATTTATTTCAAAGCAAACATCTGGATTAATTGTAGCTTCATATCTGACATGAAACCTGATTTATTTGTACAACATAGCTCATTCATAAATATATTACACACACACACACACACACACACACACAATGAGTCTCTGTAATCATTTACTGTCGTTATCTGAATGGTAAAAAGCTGTATTGAGATATTTTGATGAGCATAAATCTGATAAATAGTACATTTTATGACATTAAAAAGCAAGTGCATTATTTATTAAAGAACAAACATTTAGGTTCTGCTTGAAATTCCTCAGATTTCAATGCACTTTTATTTCCTACTTCTTATCATTCATTTTTACATACATATAAACAAACAGATTAAAATAATAATAACACTTTTTGAATCTTGTGACTTAAAAATGATACTCGGTTTATCCCAACTACCTACTGTGTATATATATATAGAGAGAGAGAGATGTTTGATTCCGCTCCTACTCTCGGTAACTCCTCTCCCTTCTGATGAGCTTCAGAAAGTTTTGGCACCACTCTTTCCCAGCTTTTCTAGGCTGCGACGCCTTATCTATTAAATGTTTTCACAACTTTAAAACATCCACGATGACTAACCAACACATTTAAGCTCTATGGAGAACTGTACCTACTTGCTAAGAGCCAGCACTGCACTTTTTTTTTTGTTTTGTTTACTTGTTTTATTTATTTGTTTTTTGCTGACAAAAATAACTCTTACTGAATCTTGTGTCTTAAAAACAATCATTTCTACGCAGTTTATCACAACCACCTGTAAACTGTAGAGACAGACGTACCGCTTCCCTTCTGAGGCGTTGTACAAAGTTTTGGCACCCCTCTAACTGATCCATCCCAGCTTTCCTAGGCTGCAGTCTATGATCATCCGTTTATGTTTTTTTTTTTTTTTTTTTATATAGTTTTAAAACAACTGTGATCAGGTACTTTAACCGTTAGCGAACACTAGCTCTGGCTGTGGTGATTGTGAGTGGGCTTGGACATTATTAGCTAGCCAAGATGGAAAACTGTACAGGAAACCTGTTTATAAAGAAATAAATTATTATGTTTTTTTTTTTTTTTTGAGTTAAACTGTTTTCTTCAGACGCGCTCGGAGAATTCATTGTTGGTCTAAAAGAACAAGTTTATTAACCAAAATAAAGAGAGAAATCTGTTGTTGATGTGGTCTGAGCAGTAACGGGGACATCCCGACTAGCAAGCAGCCTCGAGCGCTAGCCACCCGTTGCTAAGCTGCTAATCGCGGTTTGAAAAACAATAAGAAAAAACGCGTTGTTTGTTTCAGTCGCACCGATTGATTTGAGAAACGCGGACTTACCCGGGCATGTCATGGTGTCGCCTAGGGTTCGAGCTTCGGGCTTTTTCGATGAGTCCGTGTCAGAAATCAGCAGTGAAATCAGGGCTGATGATTAGTGCCCATTTCAGAGGCCAGCGACGAAACCTCGGCGGCGCGCACTGATGACGTCACGCGTTCTCGGGCGCCGCTTTAAAGCACGTTCTCGACGCACGGATCGTCTATATTCTATAATATACACGTGTAATTTACACACGCATTGTTATCACATGTGTATAGAGGTAGACGTTACGATCACTCTACTCACAGTAACGTACTTCTGAGAAAGCCCTTGCAGAAAGTTTTGGCACCCCTCTAACTGGGGTGCCAAAACTTTCGTAGGCTTCAACACCTTATCTATAAATGTTAAAACTTCTGATTCCTGAAATCCTGGGGTGTGTAACTCATTCACCCACCGATCGTCAGATTTATCTTGTGTACAGTCTCTGGTTAGGGTGTGTGTGCGTGTGTGTGTGTGCTCGCCTATCCCAGGAGACGTATGTGAGACGAGGCAGGGTACAGCATTCTACACCAGTCCACACAAATATCTACCTGATCCACTTGCATCAGTATATTACACACATTCTGATTTCAATATAAGCAAATTACATCTTTATCCATTAATCTAGGGCCCTCCATAGTCTAACTAGGGCCTGTGGAGGCCAATGGTGACTACCACTGTGTTTATTCCTATTCTACAACCATGGAGGGACCTCCGGTCAACATTCACACTCACTCACTCGTCGTCTAAACCGCTTTATCCTGTACATAGGGTTGTGGGGGGCCTGGAGTCTTTTTCAGGAGACTTAGGGCATGAGGCGGGTACACCCTGTACAGGGTGCCAATACATTGCAGGACACACACACACACACACACACACACACACACATTCACACATTATGGGCAATTTGAGAACACTAGTTAGCCTATGCATGTTTTTTGGACTGTGGGAGGAAACCAGAGTACCCAGTGGAAACACACGAAGCACAGGGAGAACAAGAAACAGTCTTCCAAACAATATTTGAAAATCCTGAACTTGAAGCTTATGAAGCCTTGGGGATAGTTATCACAGATCTGTGCATGGAAAAATGTCCCTCAGTCTCTAACTGATCATCTACAAGGTGACCAAGAAGATACGAGCATGTGATAAATGCTTCTATATCTACTTGTTCCACACGATATTTTCACCATACCTTCATGCCGATTTGATTTTTATTGGGATTCAATAAGATTTTTCAATAAGACACAATTTGATATACTGTAATTGTTTAGACTCTAAACAAACTTAGCAAATAATGTACTTGTACCATGCAAGATGCTGTGCTACCTTACAATTTGTGAACAGTATAGAGCTCTCCACCTGTAGGATTTAAGAGGAATTTCACTTTGCTCTCAAAACAGCCTCAAAAGTTTATGGCATGTATATCACAAGATGTTAGAAACAGGCCTTTGATAATCTGGTTCATGTTTACACAATCGCATCATGAAATTCCTGCAGATTTTTGAAGAGCACATGGATGCTTGTGAATCTCCTATCCCACCACATCTCAAACGTGTTCTATTGGATTCAGTTCCCATAACTGGGAAGGCCATTGATTAACACAGATCTCAGACGAATTCATCATCACGAGGGATAAAGGATGGAATGAATCATGGACATAAAGGGAAGCACATGGTCTCAGATAGGCTGTGGCATTCAAGTGTTGGTTGATTTGTATTAACAAGCCTAGAGTTTATGCAAAAAAACTTCCCCCACACCATCACACCACCTCCATCAGGCCTGGATTGTTGACACAAGGCTAGTAGAGGCTAAACTGACCAGTGATAAAGTCTAGGCTGAAAACCTGTTTATTTAGCCACACCTTTTGTGAATATATTTGTCTTGGGCAGATCTGGGGGATGCAGAGTATTATGGAGAACTGGTATGTTTGGATCCTGTCTTCCCCACTCTCATTTATCACTCAGGTTGCTTTACTTCCCAGGGAGCCCTCATGTCTGTTTTCTTCTGGCTCTCCCATTTAGTTATGTTGTCAAAGTTAGTCCTGCTGGAGTCCCTGCTTGCACTCTGCACTAAATATACATTCACCTTATACATGTGACTGTGACCAAATCTAACTCTCTCTCTCTCTCTCTCTCTCTCTCTCCGCTCCTGAGCTGCCAGTGATCCAGACCCCCTCTGCCCTCTGGACCTGTCTGATTATTATCCTGGTTGTTCTCTGAGGACTTGTGACTGCTGTCGCTCAGTAGTTCAGGACTGAAATTCCAAACACTTTTGTACCTAAGCCTTTAATAATGGAAAGTGAACTCCATATTAACGCATATATTAACACCTCTTCTGTTATACTGAACTTCCAGGCTCCTAACACACAGTATGATGCAGATCAATCCTTGCTATGTCCGTTATCACCCGGTTGAGTCTGGTTCCTCTCAAGGTTTCTTCCTATTGCCATCTCAGGGAGTTTTTCCTTGCCACCGTCGCCCTTGGCTTGTTCATCAGGGACCATCTGATTATTATAATTTGTACATATTTTCTCACAGTTTTTAAACTTATTTCCATATACTTTTTTGATTTTGTAAAGCTGCTTTGTGAAAATGACCGTTGTTAAAAGTGCTGTATAAATAAAAATCAATTGAATTAATTTCTGACCCTACAATTTGTGTGCCATAGCAGAAATCAAGACTTATCAGAACAGGCTATGCTTTTTTTTTCTTTTCTTAAACAATTCAGGTAAATCTGTGCCCATGATAGCCTCAGATTCCCGTTCTTGGTTGACAGGAGTGGAACCGGATGTGTTCTTGTGCTGTTGCAGCTCATCTACCTCAAGCTTTGGTGTGTTGTATATTCCTGCGTCACACCTGAACCCAGACCTAAAATGAATGATGACTATAAACTGATATCCAGTTATGTTGATTTTGTTTCTCATGGTCTGAGAGTCCTTCAGGTGCCTTTTGGCAAACTCCAGACGGGCTGCCATGTGCCTTTTACT
>JAQMYJ010000007.1:26589413-26616887 GCA_030014305.1 Clarias laeviceps
TTGCACTTTTGGATGGTATGTAGCCAACAATCCAAGAGAGATGGAAGGAAGTAAAAGAACAAGAAAACCAAATTGGATAGAAAAGCAGTGTTTACTGTTACGTTTAGTGTTTGGAGAATATTTCCTCTGTCCACCATTTTGTCCTCTGCTATAGAAACCCTTAAGCCTCTTAAAAGTCCTCCTCTCCACTCTAAACAATTTTTACCTTAGGAGCTGTTTTTAGGTCTAAGATGTTTTGTGAATTATTTTTATCTTTACTAAGATTTCTTACATTTCAGAGGAAATTCTAAGAAAATGTCATAATTCTAAGAATTTTCTAAGAATTTCATCTCTAGGAGCAATTTTTTAAGCTTAAAAAGTTTTGTGAATACAGGCCCTGGTTTTCAATGTAGTTTGGGTCTCAGCTTGACAAACACACACACATACACACACACCAAAAAAAAAATTTACATATAAACTGTTGTTTTAGAGATTGCTTGGTCAGTATATCCACACGCTTTCTTCCTTCTACACTGTAAAGTTTTAAAGATAAATTAACGAGTTCCTTGGTCTGTCTGTTGATGCCAGGAGAGACACAGTCAAACACTCAAATAAATTATGTCAGAGAACACTTGGGCTAATTGTACCCAAATTGCCCATAGAGTGTGAATACATGAATGTTGACTGAAAAATGGGAAGAGATACAATGACAATCACCATTAGCCTCCACAGTCCCTAGTTGGACTATAGAGATTCCTAGATGGATCTTCACCGTGTTATATAATGAGGTTATATATTACCACATTCATTGCTGATTTTCCCCCCGTTTTCCAAATCAGTGTTAAACAGCGTGCTGCTAGTGTGCTTTCACATGAGCTGAAATACTCTAAAAATCTTTCCTTTGGGTAAGTTTGTTGTGCATTTGGGATTGACCTCTTTAATTCAAATAGATTAAAAGATCTAAAGTCTAAATCTTTTCCAGAAACTGCACTTCTCGTTGCTCCTCCTGGGTTTTGTTCAAGAATACTGTCTCTATTTATATCTATATATTTATTATCAAGGATAACATAATATAGACAATAAATTTAAATTCAATTTAATCCATAAATCCTTACTATTATGTAGGCTATGAATATTTAATTTCCATAGTGTGGGATTTCCAACAGGTATCCGAGATGCTTATGTTACCATGGAAATGCACAGAGGAAGTGACGTCTGCGCTGGTGACGGTGCAGGGTTTTGTGAATGGAGGGATTTTGTCGAGTTCTCTTAACCGACATTCCTTGCACAGGGGTCAGGGAAGCGCATTTTGAAGTACACTGTGGAACAGGACGCAGCCTTAAAGAGAAAGAATGAGAAAGAGAATGTGGGAGAGTTAGCAAGATCTAGGAGGAAGACAGGAAGTGAACGTTAACACATTTTATAAAAAAAAACAACTCTACAACACATCTACATGGATAGGAATCCAAATGCATGGTGTGTGTGTGTTAGAGGCGTCTTTACCAGGTTATATAATAAGGTCATATATTACATAATACATTACATTACATCACATATATTACATTCAATTGAAATCTGAATATTAGTACAATAACAGACTGCTTCAATGCTGATGATTTTTTTTTTTTACTGTTTCTCAAATCATCTATACTGTGTTTGCAGAAGTAGTTCTGTCACAGGTATGTGACCCAATTTAAACACCAAATTTAACAGCGGGCAGCATCATCATCATTTTTTATGTTTCAAATTCAAATTCAAATTTTATTTGTCACATACACAGTCATGCACAGTGCGCTATGCAGTGAAATGCTTATGTACAGTACAATTTGATGTAACATTAGGCAGCCTCATCATCAAGCTTAAGTCATAATGTGAGCGTGTTATAGGTGTTACATTGTAACAGCATGAGGAGCGGCAGCAACTTGACCACATATGACAGGTGGATGGTGGGTGGTGATAAACATCATGTTCGCGGGCCGAGGGTAGCTCTGTGTGCATGTTCTCCCTGTGCTTGGTGGATTTCCTCCTACAGTCAAAAGACCTGCAGATTAGGCTAATTGGCATTCCCAATTTGCCCGAGGTGTGTGTGAATGTGTGCCCTGTGATGGATTGGCACCTTGTCCAGGGTGTACCCCATCTTGCGCCCTAAGCCTCCAGGGATAGGCTCCCCCCCCTCCCCCCTCCCACAACCCTGAGTACAGGATAAAGCGATATAGACGATGAGTAAGTGCTGCTAGTGCACTTTCACATGAGGTAACACCTAATCCATCTTTCCTTGCGGATGTTGTGCATTTATGATTGCCCTTTTTAATTCAAACATCACATTCAACTTCTTCAAAAACAGCACTTCTCATCGATCCTCCTGGGTTTTGTTCAAGAATACTGGGCTCTATGCTACCTGGGTCCTATCCCTTATATTTACTCCCTTTTTTTGTCTGAGCTGTGAACTTTTACTCATGTTTGTAAAATCTAAAAGCACTATAATACACTACTGCTGACAGTTTATAACGACACTTTATTCTTTATATATCAAAAAAGACTGAATGAAACACATTTAGATCAATGAATAGCTGCAGCCTCCTCAGTAGTGCGTGCGTGCGCGCGCGCTGTGGGTGCGTGCGCGTGGGTGTGTACTTGCGTGCGCGTTCCTGTGTGGGCAATCAGTCGCCTACGCACTGAGGTGCAGATAAATCAGTAAAGAGCGCTCATTCTGACATTTTCTCTGTCACACACACACTCACACACTCTCTCGACATGTCTGACACGGAGCCCAAATCAGCGCAGGATTTAACCGTCGTGGTGAGTCGTTATTAATGCATTTTAATCATTATGTTACACGCCTGGATATTAATTTTAGCCGTGTAACTAAGCTGACTTAGATGGCTAGCGTCCGGGCTACGTCATGACGTTACTAAATATTAATTATTAATAGACTTTGAGTTTATTAATGTGTGGGTCTGGGTGTATAATGTCCACATAAATACCACTTTATTAGCGTTTAATTTGTCTATCAGTAGCTAGCATGGAAGCGTTAGCAGGAAGCGTTTCCTTGGACACGAGGTTGCCAGATTCGTTCGTTCTAAACATTACACATAAATATCTAAACATTACACAAACATCTTGTCAAATTACACAAAATAAAACTACAATATTTCCAAACCCGTGTCATTGTATACACGATGTGTAAATAATGTATAGAAACACTAATATATAAGCAACGGTAATAAGTGTTATGAGTTACAGATTCCTTAAAAAAAAGTTTGTTCGTTTCTTGTTAATCTTAACATAACAAGTTTATGTTCTTTAAATCTACGTCGCAGTTTGTACTGTTTTTCTTAAAAAAAAAAAACAACTAATTAATTTTATATATTTTTTCGTTCATCGAGTTTATTTTTTTTTACCTTTAATTGAAATTAATAGTAATTTAATAACCGTTTTAGACTGAACGACATGGCAACACGTGCCATATTATTTTTTTACCGTTTAAATTCGATTTGAAGTTACATTTCTATTTAAAAAGCCCTCGTGCTTCTTCCGTTGTTCGCTTGTTGCCATGGCTACAGCTCTGGCACGTGGGCGTGGAGATTAGGTGGTGCTTTTTTCCCTTTCCTAGCAGGAGGCTTGGTGACCCCAAACTCCCACACACACACACACACTCACTCACTCACTCTTACGCCATTGAGAGATTTTAAATCCCCTCCCTGTCTATGTGTGTATTTGAGGTTTATATTTATCTGTGTATTTTTATCTTTTGTGCTGTTCAGGTGCAGAGCTTACTGCAGCAGATGCAGGACAAGTTCCAGACCATGTCCGACCAGATTATCGGAAGAAATATCCTATGTTCAATGGCATTCCCTGTTGATGAAGGTTTGAGGGGTGGAGGTGTGTAGATTTTCCAGAATGTTCCAGAGATAAAAGTGTATGGAAAAGAATGGAGGTTGGACGTAAAATTAATATTTTCTGAGCGGGGTCGCAATCTCACCACTATGTCATTGATTTCGTTCTAATAACATCATATCAAGATGATGTGATGTATCCCGATATCGCCACAGAGTTACTCTTTGGAAGTTCAGTTCAATATTAATTATATCATATTTTCCACACCCTGAGGTGTTTTATTCTTCTTATACCACAGCAATCTGCCAACAATTATAATTGGATAAAAAGCATGACACGGCATAATTATCCAATTAGAATTATGTTTGATGTTGTGGAGCATTCTCAAAATTCATTGCATTATAGCAGCTATAAACACGCCTCCCTTCACCAGGTGCAGTTTGTCTCTTAAAATTAAGATTTAAAATCACTGCAATGAACCAACACACCAACAGTCCAGGAAGTGTTTTTTTTTTTTTTTTTTTTCTGGTTGTATAAGTGTGTTTAAAGTGTGTAGGTTGGTGCTATAGGAGGAGTTGGATCAGATCCAGCTCCTCCCCCAGGACTTCAGGTTCTGCAGCAAGGCCTGCATCTCCACCTGACTAAAATCCACCGTACAAGTTCTTGTAAACAAGCCATCCCTGTAGAACATCCTAACGAGCGTATTAATAATGAACAAACCCGTAATGGTAGCTCTAACAGTAGTGCAGCCGCACATTATATTACAACTCATCAGCACCTTCTGACCAAACGCTCTTAAAGATTCTCCTTAATCAGCACACTCGACGAGATGAGCACCCGCATCGACGACCTGGAGAAGAACATCTCCGACCTCATGACTCAGGCAGGCGTGGAGGAGTTTGACGGAGAGAATAAAATCAGCGATGCGTCAGGAACAGCTTGATGAAGACAAAAAGCTGCAAGTCGAATAAGTGCATGAGGTATCGGTCACACGAGCTGTACAGATTGTACAGATTTGTTTTGCCTGTGTTTAAAGAAACAAAACAAAAGAAATGTAATAATTCTGAGTACACAGTGTAAATCCTCCAAATTGTAATGAGACCTTTTTCCCCCTGTAAGGCGGTAGATGATTTATATAATGATCTAGCATGCATGCGTAGGTGTGTGCGTGTTTTTTATTTTTGACCATCTGTAGTAGGGGGTGTTGGTACGCAGAAGTCACGGTTCAGTACTTTTTTTTTTTTTTTTTTTTTTTTTTGTACAATGAAGTGTGGGGGGGAAAGACATGAAATTTCTTTTAATTTATTATGAAGTGTAAACCGAAGCAAACTGGATATAATTTGCTGAATACACAAACAGGCACGTACCTTACTTTCTTTAAAAAAATATCTACATCTAAGTACCTACAGTATATGTAACAGCACTATCTATTTTTATACATGAGAAATATTTGAAAGTTATTTTTAAAAATAGTATTTAGACAATTGCTATGAATGTTACAATTACTATTTTTGCACAATTTATTAGGCCTTTCTTTCTCAAAAGAAGCGAATAAACGAAGTAAAACTTCTTACCTTCAAACAAGATATACTGTATGTACGAGTATTAGTTTTAGATTAATCATCAGCGGAGGCGTCCATCAGGTTGAGAAGGCTGTGTTTTAAACTTTGGTAGTTCCCTTGGATTGGTAAAATTTAAGTAAGGGAAAATATCTTGAATCTTGTCCAGTATCTAAAACGACTTAATACAAGATTATAATAAACCAATTCTAAAATTATTTAGCCTATTTGTAGACAAGTGTTACTAATTTCTAAGCATAAATTTGTTGTTCTGTTGGGACATAATTTTGCTTCTTCCAAGAAACAAATTGCTTAAGACTAGCAAAATTACCTGCTGATATAACAAGAAAAGTATCCTTGGAAATTGTAAAATTTGTTTAGCAATAGTCATAATAATCTTATATCGTTATCTTGTTTTAAGAAACTGTAGATAAATTTGACCGTATTTAAGGTATTTGACTGTATTCACATGCTAAGCTGAACACTTTTTGTAGTGTGTGTGTGTAATATATGAAGATGTACATTCTTGCTTAATTTTGTACATTTCGAAAATCACGTTAAAATATTAATTTGAAGTAACCAACTTTTTTTGTAGAAAGTCGCACAGCACTAAAGCTACACTGTATACACTGACGGGACTAAACAGTACAGTACAAGTACATACATCAGTCTCATACCTGCTCATGAAAAGCCTGAGTCTCAAAAACATGATGTGGGTTAAGATGAATAGAATGCTAAGTAATATTTGCATAGACATTTACATACAGTATATTCTTCCTCTCATCTTTTTCTGTACAGCAATAAAGCAGAGACACAGGGTTTAAAATCATCCACCTGCTGCTCAGTGAAATAACTATGCAGGCTAATTCATTCCATCTAAACGATGAGATTTCATTCATTAAAAATGTTGATTATCTGAGCCCTCACATCAAAACGGAGGTCCTGGAGGTGGAGCTGGATCAGACTTATCCTGTCCCACGAAACGTTTTTGTTTAGCTTTGAGCATCAAATTTTTTACATAAGGCCTTTTTTTAAATCTCCTGACTAATTAAGTCGCTAATGTGGGGAGTAAGGAGTAACAAACATGGACAAAGAAGCGTTTGTGAAATATAAGACTTGTACCATTTCTTTTAACCAGGCAATGCAACTTATAATAATAATCAAAAAATAATCATGCTTATTTTGGGGATTTTCAGGATGTAGGACAGGAATGTCCTACTTTAGGTTAAATACCACAAGCTGCTCAAAATTTCTTCTGCCTCTAAAGCTACACCAGTCTTTAGTAACAAATCTTAATGATGGTATCTCTGGATGTTTAACTGGCTGACGTCTAAAAATGTAAAAATTAAAAGCTCCTTAGCACAAAGCACTTGAGAACTGAGGGGCAGAAAATGAGGATAAAACTCGTTTTAAGGTAATAAAAGAAAAAAATCTCTGATGCCTGTGTGAGATCCAAAGAATGATTATGGCATGTGGGAGGTGCTGAAGCAGGCTGACTCCACCCCCTGGACACTCCACTTTCTGGAAGGGTAGCTAGAAAGGTTTGCTTTTAATAAAAAATTTAAAAAAAAGATTTTACAAGCTGATTTTATGTTCATTTTTATGAAACTATTTTTCAGCACGTGTGATTTGTTTTATAAATTTTTTTAATTCATTCTTAAAATGTCAGATCCTCAAATCTCCATTAACTATCCATGCTTTTTGTTTTATCACTTCTCACTGTTACAGCATACACAGTTTTGGTACCGGAAGAATCCTCGTACGTTTCGGGAGCGTCCTGCGATCTGTAGCCCGTGTGACGTCATGGATGTTCTACTCTAGGCCCCTCCACTCCCCCCCCAAATTTTTATTTTTTATTTTCCTTAATTGTGGTGACGAGTATTTATTTGTTTAATCCTTTAATTCATGTTTCTCTTCACAAATTCACGCTGCAGAAATCCTACGTGCTGAACTTTTACCACAACAGCGAAACAGAGGAACAAATAGACATCTTATTAAACAAACACCTGACGTACTGTGAATTTACACTCAGATTTCCAGCAAATGTATTGGTGCTGTTCATACGAGTTTCTGCAAAGATCACCGGAGAGCTGATTACTTTAACACCCAGCGTGATTAACTGTCTCTGAAATACTGTAAAAGCATGTTTTCTTATTACAAACAAGCTAAGATGAGGAGAGACATTTATAACGGTTGTAAGGGTTTAATTCAGTGTTACAGTGTCAACTTAAAAGGTCTTTTCTTGAATAAAATGTATGACATGATGTTAAGTTGTTTCTGATTGCAGAATTTATAGTTTTAAGTACTAAAACTTTTTAACCGTACCTTTCAAGAAATTAGCATGAGGTTTACCGTATATGCAACAATATCATAACTGCTTCTCATTAAACATTGTTTTTTATGTTAAAGCCACAGAAATCTGGATAATATGTTCAATCCCATGCTGTATTTAAATACATATCAGTTCCAGTAACATCATAGCCTTTTATTTTTTTAAGTTAATTATTCACAAAGCCATGATGAGATTATTAATTAAATCTTAATGGATCCCTATGTCTATAGCATCGTATATAAGTCTTAATATATTTAAAATTCTTTACCTTATATTAAATCCTAAAGGAAATTTTCGCTGTACATTTAGTTGTACTTTAAGTAACTACCTAAATAAAGTTAAGCATGTGCTAAACAATTACACATTAAAGAATATAGTGAAGAGAATGTAAATCTTAGAAATGTAAGGTTCTATGTGAGATTCACTTAAGGATGGTTGATAGAACTTCTCAATGAAATTACTACTGAAGAACACAAACACTTGTTTCTATTAACATTAAAGTTAGTCTGAGGAACGAAGGGGAAAAGAAACACTAAATGTTGGTGCTCTGTTATAATAGAAAATATCTTTTGTAGGTGAACATTAAATTATTTGTTTGTGTTAAGACTGACTTGTGTATTAACCAATGGTAGAGTGAGAAACATTTTTTCCTTAAACAAGATGCCTTTATGTCTAGAAAAATAAACATTCAATGAAGTCATAGTTTTAGAGAGTCACCAAGCTTCTAAACCAATCGTATTACCGCTGCAGTACTGATAAATTATGCTTTATGTCTGCAGAGTGTCCTGAAGGTCCAGATCATAGGAGATCCTAACAAATTACAGAGGGGAAAAAAATAAAGAAAAACAGGAAAAAGAATGTATTTATTTAGAATAATTTTAGTTTTTCCCCCCAATCCCTAATGATTGCACAAAGCAAGCTAGAGGAAATGCACTTCTGTCTTTTACTAAATAACAATTTTAACAATGAAAATGTAATAATGTGGTTTTGTTAAAATACAACATTAATATGAATGAATATAGGTTTTCATTTGTTTTATTTATTTTTAAGACTTGTGGGTGTGACAAATCTTAATCATCGATATATCAGAAAGGTCTAAAATTGGACTCTGAAACATTCTAACAGACGTAAACATAGTCTCCACTCTGTTACATTAATAAGAGCACTTTTAATGAGCTAATGTTCATAATAACATAACTTGAAGCTGTTTTAGTTTCTTCGTTGGCCCTCATGATCCCCGCGTCAGCTCAGGGAGATGCTCCATGCTAGGTTTTTATGCTTCATTTTTGTCTGTACAAATGTCCAGATTTGTACCAGAACCTCATTCCAGAAATAAAACACCACTAAATGTTTGTATAACACAGATTTTAACATAAGGATATAAAAAGATTTGGGTTAAATGCGACTATTCGCACGGCAGTAAATAACATGCTCCTTCCCAGACCTTTTAAAATCCATTTTAAATTAACAAAATAATAGCAAATAAGTTTTTTTTTTTTTTTTAAATGTTTAATGGATTAACTGCATTAAACACTTCTAATAAAACTGGGCAAATTGAAACGGTAATTGATTGTGTAGTGAAATGCTGGAGTTACAACAGTACTGTTCTTTTTAATCACAGGTGCTATTTATTTATTTAAGTATTATATTTCCGTCTGGTTTAGAAATTAAGGATGAGTTCTTGAGGAAATGATCTCTGTATACTGTACATTGTTATATCTCTGTATCTTTGACAGATAGATGTTCGGTCAAAAAGTTGGATATACTCAGTTTACTTGAATCAGTTTACTTAGAAAACGAACGTGCTACTCCTTTGCACTTTACACATGGAATTGAGTTTCCAGTGATCAGTGCTATATCTGGTGCCATCAAGTTGTTTCTGGATTTGTAAAAAAAAAAAAAATAATAATAATACTGGATTTGTATTATTTTTATCTGCCTGTATGTAACGTGTGTTGTATAAGGCGTGTTTGCATGACGGTATTCAAGCCTGCTACGATGTTAGAGACAGAGATTCTTTGTGAATGTGACTTCATCCCCGGAAAATAATGCTTAATAAAGTTATTTAACGTTATCTTAAATCCTGTTTGCGGAGGACTTTATGGTGTTTATGGTTAATCTGACTTTGACAGGAAGTTGGTATCAGGCCATTATGGGATTTTTTTGCAAGAAACATTCTGATGATTTTATACCCTCTCTTCCCAAAGTATTGGAACAGCAAGGCCAGTTCTTTTGCTCCGCATTCTACTGAAGACATTTTTTGAGCTTAACAGATGAATATTAAACTGTATTTTATGATTTCATCATTTAATTCCTGATATCTACATTGAGATGCGTCGGAGCGTGATACCTTTTTGTGGCAGACTACACCATTTTTTAGTACAGGTTGTCCCAAACAATTTGTCATCAACACACATCAAGTCGGTAGTCCAGCTCCTGCCAAACACGCTGTAGTATATCTTGCCTAACATTCCCTACTTGAGTTCCACTAGGCTTGTAGGAAGAGGAGGGATAAAGACCGGTTTAAGATCATTTAAGGTGAGAATTTGCTATGTGATAAGACTGAAACAATGTCAGATTTTTTGGGACACCCTCTATGTTACAATATACAATAACTGCAGCAAGTTGGTGACCAACTGGCATCACCAAACAGTTGCATTCTATTTTTTGTGTGATGCTTTTCCAGGTTTGTAGTGCAGCATTTTTAATTTCTTGTGGTTTTTATTTTGTTTACATTTTTTGTGGTTTTAATCTTGTGGTTTTACCTGGGGGGTGGGCGGGGGGGGGGGGTCCTCCTTTCAGGAGCTATAATTCTACACAATTGGGTTATGGTCAGCTGATTGACTTGGCCAGTCTAAAACCGATGGACCCTGATGAGGTCCTTTGTTGTGTCAGCAGTGTATTTGAGGTCGTTGTTTTGCTACAGGATGAAATTCCTTGCATTAAATTGTTCCAATATTTTCAATCACTTGACTTGTGTGACTAAAACAAAAGGTGCTTTTACAAAAGATGTTTTAAGTTGTTCACCACATCTACATGTAAATTTTAGGAAAATTCCATTACTTTAAATTCCAGGAACTGTATATTGTAATACACACAGTCCTTATAGTCTGTCAAACTTTGATTACACTCAAGAAGTATCATTGATAGGAATGATTTCCTATTTTAATGTTGATGAATTGTTCTTGACCAAAATTGCTTCACTCTGAGAAGTTTTGGCCACTTAGGAGCGAATTCCTACTCCGAGACGCTTAGTAAATATGGGCCCTGGAGCCCATAAAAGGGGACCCAGGGCACGAGGCAGGGTACCCCATGGATGGGGTGCCAGTACATCACAGGGCACACACACATACACACTACAGACAATTTGGGAACATTGATTAGCCTAATCTGCATGTCTTTGGACTCATGCAAACTCCATGCACACAGACATGAACTCAACCCTGGAGATGAGAGGCCACACCATCTAAACAGACAACAGAAAAAAAATGATATATCTCAGCTGTTCCTCCCTGAATGTAACAGTAGGCAGCCTCATTATCAACTTTTCAGTTATACTGTGGGCGTGTCACAGTCGTTCGTCACTGGATGAAACAATAGGCAGTGCATACGACAGGAAGAATTAAAGGGCTAAGGAAACATTGGAGCAGCGTGTGGAGCAGCTGCGAGTTGATCGTACACTTCAGTCACAGGTAATGGCAGCATACATTTTTATTTCATTATACATCTGAGCAGCTGACGGTTAAGAGTCTTGCTAAAAGGCCCAACAGTGGCAACTTGGTAGTGCTGGGATTTGAACCTGGGACCGTCTAACCAGCACAGTGCAATGCATTGACTACTGAACTACCCCTACCCTCCTCCCGTGCTTTCCTTTTTCTAAATAAAAACCTACTACATAATAATCCATTCATCATTTTTCTTAACTTAAATTCATAAAGTTATTATGAA
Organism: Clarias laeviceps; assembly: GCA_030014305.1. NCBI lineage: Eukaryota > Metazoa > Chordata > Actinopteri > Siluriformes > Clariidae > Clarias > Clarias laeviceps. The sequence goes on from JAQMYJ010000007.1 coordinate 26,601,069, forward strand.
TTATGAATATGTAGGTGGCATGATGGCTGAGCCTGGGTTTGATTTTTGCCTCGAGTCTCTCAGTGAGCGTGAAGTTTGCATGTTCTCCTTGTGTTTGGTGGGGTTCCTCCGGGTGTTCCACTTTCCTTCATGCAGACCAAAGACATGCATATTTCGCTGATTGGCGTTCCCAAAAGTGTGTGAACGAGTGTGTGTATGTATGTGTGTTTGCTCAGCGATGGATTGGCACCCTGTCCAGGGTGTATTCCGCCTCGAGGCCTAATTCTCCTGTGATAGACTCCTGGACATCTGCGACCCTGCAGACAGGATAAAGCGCTATAGACGATGAGTGAGTGAGTGTTTTCTACATAGGCATGATGGCATCTCATCCGCTTCACCCTGGAGAACACACACTGGGAGGTTCTAGGAACTCCCCCCCACACTTAGAGCCTGAGTTTAGGATTCCTGGATCTGGCAACCCGTTTTAAAAGGACTGCGATTTGTTTTTACGGAACTACTTTCGTGTTCCTCCGAGTACGGGGTAGTAGTTCTTATCCGACTGTTTTATCATTTATTTCAATTTTATTTTGAGAACTAAATTAACAACGTGCCATTTTAAAACCCATAGGATTTTATTTGTACGATGATGTCGCGTGTTTTGTTCTAAATTTAGCAGCAGTAAGTTGCAGGTTTCGACACCGGGCTGATGTCCGGCCTTCCCTTGTTCATGGCCGGCCGCCATCTTGGATTTTAATGTTTTTTACTGTAGCTAAGTTAGATATATGTTTAGCATTATTTCTTAGGAGTTTAATTACTTCGAATTTGGATCACATCACAAGATTCAGGTCTGATTCGCCATGGCAGCCATTGACTAAGTGAGTATTTTATTCCTGACAACTTAAAAAATACCGAGTTAGCCAGGTAGCCTAGGAAGCTAACTGATAATTAGCGAGCTAATACGCTAAAATGCTTAGCAACCAAACCGCGGTGTTTATATTTACTAAACATTTACTGAAATTTCTTATATTTAAGCTGTACATATTATTATTTACAACCTCATTGATTATAATCGGTGACCATCTGACATTTAACTTTAATAATACCGAAATAAAACAAACTAGCCGGTATCTAGCTAGCAAGGTTTGCTAGCTAGGTGGCTACCTAGCTTGCTAGCTAAGTTTAACCTGCTTGGCAAAACCTTAGCTGTTTATTATTATTATTTTCAAATTGAAATTCTAGGTAGTAGGTAATAATACATTCGTAAATTCATCACGTATTTAAATAAAAATAAAATACAATACATGTCCTGGGTATTTTTTTTAAACATAAATAGCAAGCTGTAGATGTCACTTTTTTATTAACTACAAATTGCATCCAGTTTATTTTATTTATTCGTCCTGTTATTTAACAACACACACAGTTCCAACTTATAAATATAATGTTCAGTTTTATTAGTCCTGTCAGTGTGTTTGTTGTTTGTCAGTTTGTTTGTGTAAAGGGTGGAGTTTTTCAGTAGTAGTAAAATGTTTTGTAATAATAATAATAATAATTGTTTAAATATTATGAGTAGCAAAGCCACAATATAAATATTTATATTTTACATATAATTCTAAACACTTTTTTTTTTTTTGGTTTAAAAATTTGACCCAGGACCATCTGTACACCTGTTACCTAAACAAAATGCCAGGATCTATGGATATTTACAAGTGTGCAAAATAAAACACGCCCACGCCACACCCTGTTCTCAAAAATACACTAATCATTTACTTTGTCATTTTCAGAATGATTAATTGTTATTTAACATAATGTTACCATGACAGCCATGGGTTCTTCCCCCCCCCCCCCCCCCCTTTTGTAGTCATATTAAATATTTGTGAAACTCTGGACCATGACGGTTGTCTTGTCTCGTCATCGTCTCTCCCTCAGCACAGAGACTCGATGCGACTGACGCGGGCGCTCTGCGGGTATGAAGTGGATGGGAGAATCCAAGAAGAACATGGTAGTAAATGGCAGACGACATGGCAGCAGGTTCAGCGACCAGCCGGGGAGCCAAAGTCGCGCTCAGCTTCCGCGTCACAGCAGGAGCTCGCTCAGCAGCCGGAGATGCAGCCGCCGTGAGTCGTTTTTTTTTTTCACCGTACGCCCGAAATACTCACATCTGAGATGGTGTAGGAGTGAAAACTCCAAATGATACGATTCATGGAAGTCAGAGTAACCACAGTGTCTCTGCAATTGTACATATTAGCCAAAAAAACCTCGATGAAATAAAAACTAGTGCTTTACTGACAGTTTCACTAGAAGTTGTAGTTAGCCATTTGGCTGCTCCCGCCAAAGGGTCTAATAAATAAACATTTAAAATATAAACTAAAATAAAAGATGTTGTAAATATAAATAAATTGTTATATAAATAAATAAATTGTATAACAAATTATACAAGAATAAAAAAAAAAGTTTAGTGCATCTGTATCAACTACTACTAATAATAAATTAAATAGACACTTTTTTGTAATTCCTATTTTTTCCCCCTAAAATGTTTAGAAAATGTCTTACTGAAGAAGAATGAAGAAATGAGTCATGAGCAAGTTTTCAGTAATTATTATTTTTTCTTTCTTTTTCATTTGTCCGCTCAGGTTTCAACGGTGGTTCGATGGAGGCAGAAAGGCGTCATGTCCCGTCGTCAGGGATGACCGCTAAGGAGCTGTGTGAGAACGATGACCTGACCACCAGCCTCTTGCTCGATCCATACCTCGGCTTCCAGACCCATAAGATGAATACCAGGTCGCCCACTACTAGCTATATATACTGTATATTTAGGTTTATTTTATTTATGGAACGCCGACTAAACTATTCAGACACAAACACCCTGAAAATGAAACCAATTTATTTATTGAATAAAATCTGTAGCAGTACAATGGGTAAAAAAAAAAAAGAAATGCTAGATTATAAGGTGTAAGATTGAATAGGGAGCCAAATGACGACAGAAAATATTCTAATTTTGTAAGTAATATATTATAAACAACTTCTGTAGAAAAAAAAAAAAAAATATATATATATATACAATGTATATATAATATTTATATGTACACTAATATATAAAATAATTTTTGTAATATATATATATATATATATATATATAATGTAAGTGTTTATTAATACTTAAAAATTTTAATTTCTATTAAAAATCTCTAAAATAACACCTGTAGTAAAGGTCTGTGTTTACGAATAAAAATAAATTACCTTCACTGTGTTCGAAACATTTTTAGATTGTGGTTGAAAATATTTAACATTTTAAAAAAAATGTAAAAAATAAATAAATACACATATTAGAAGAAAATGCTAGGGCATGTATTTGGAAAAAAAACAAACAGTTTGCTAAGTTTTTTTTTTTTCATACATTATATTTCTTTAGTGAAAATTTGTGAAATTTCGTGAATTTACAATTTTATATAAAATTATAAATTTCCATACATAGGGGATTCTCTGTTGATATTTGTGAGCACAGACACTGTGTATGAACTGCCTGATGATTTCTGTGTTCTGATTTTATTCCGCCCAGATTTCGACCCATAAAAGGAAGACAAGACGAGCTGAAGGACATTCTAGAGAGTTTTAAGAAAGACAACGACATCGAGAAAGCTTTCGAAGCTTTAACTTGTGGAGATTCTTCCAGGAATCATCTTCTGTCCAAGACGAAGGCTCAAGAGAAACTCTTCAAGCAGCATGTATGTGGTTTATTTATTATTATTATTATTATTATTATTATTATTATACTATTATTATATTTACATGTGATGATGATGATGAGGTTTGGGTGTGTTTATTATTCCTTTTCTGTTTTTGTTTAGGTCTTCGTTTATCTGCGATTGTTTGCGAGTGACAGCGGGTTCGAGATTTTGCCCTGCAACCGATATTCATCCGAGCAAAACGGAGCCAAAATAGTCGCGACGAAAGAATGGTACGAGTATAACGTTGTGACTCCCATGTGACCTTGTGCTTGTGTGAGATCTCTTATTGAATTTTATCTGTTGTACAGGAAGAGGAACGATAAGATCGAGTACCTGGTGGGATGCATTGCCGAACTGTCGGCTAGCGAGGAGAACATGCTATTACGCCACGGGGAGAACGACTTCAGCGTCATGTACTCCACCCGCAAGAACTGCGCTCAGCTCTGGCTCGGACCCGCTGCTTTCATCAACCACGGTATTAACCATAAACCAAACTTAGCATGAAACACATGGCTGAAAACGGTTGTGAATACAGTCGACTTAATCTTTTAATTTCTCGTTTCAGACTGTAGGCCGAATTGCAAGGTAACCATTTAATTTTTATTATTTTTAATGATTAAATATCACATCATGTCCTTCGTGACAGGAAGGCTCATAAACATTGTTGTGTATCTTTGTTTTATTTCCTCATTTTCCTTTTAATCAGTTTGTATCGACGGGGCGTGACACAGCTTGCGTCAAAGTTCTCCGAGATATCGAACCCGGGGAGGAAATCTCCTGTTACTACGGCGACGGCTTCTTCGGAGAAAACAACGAGTTTTGCGAATGCTACACGTGTGAAAGGTTAACTCACAAATCTTTATTTGCTTTCTAACGTGTCATGAGAGTGAAGGGTTTTGACACACGCCAAATCAACACCTGTGTCGTTTTTTTTTTTTTTTCAGACGTGGCACTGGTGCTTTCAAATCAAAACTAGGACTTCCTGTGGCGGTTCCTGTTATCAATAGCAAATACGGCTTGAGGGAGACCGACCGGCGACTCAACAGGCTGAAGAAGCTGGGAGAAGGGAGTCAGAACTCCGACGTCCATTCCGTCAGCTCACACACCGACGCAGACACTCAGGATTCACCAAAAACACATTCATGTAAGATCAGACAGCAAAGTCATAGCTGTAGAGTGAACACATTAAAGAAAACGTTAAAGGCAGACCTTCGGGTCGTTCTTTGAATACTCTGCGAGTCCACTAGGGGGCAGAAATGTTACAGATGTTCTTCAATGAATTATACAACAACGTTAATTCCGACCGAATAATCTAATAGATTGGTGGACAGTTGTTCCACAAGTAGTGATAATAGAGCACAACAGCACTAGGATGTTAAACTATATGTATGAGTGGGCGTGTCCCAGGTGTTGTCCAGTGGTTAATGACACTAACTGCGTCTCAGTGTGGGTGAGAGTCGGTCTGTACGGTCCGCAGTACTGAGGAGAGAGCAGCTGTCTGACTAAACCCACATTCACACCCAGTCACAGAAGCACTTTCAGTAACAACACACATCTGATAACGTTATGTCGTCTTTAACAACACGCCGTCTCTGCACTAATCACTTCTAAGTCGTTCTGAATAGCTTGCTAGCTTTAAACCCACTAGCAAGCAAGGGCACTACTTGGTGTGTGGGTATCAAGGGATTCTAACTTACACCCTACATACAGTAGTGCACTAGCTTTAACACTATTTGGGATGAAACCCCAGAACCTGGGAGTTAACAGAGCTGATATTCTAAAGTTTCTCAGGACTGTCCACCTCCTCCATGGTTTATTCTGTGGCTACACAGTACTGATGATACACAATCTCTCGCTCGCTAACAGCACCGCCAGTAGCGGTTAGTTAGTTTCACCAGGCGCGGAAGGATTTGTCTGGGCGGAACAAAATAACTGGTTAAATGTTGTTGGTCTTTCTGCTGCTCCCATCAAGGGCCACAGCAGACCAGGTTAAATAAAGAAACAAATCATAATCTGTTGATAGTAACTTTAAAATATCATCTATAATTATAATACATATATACTATTAAGATGTCACAATATTTTAATGACATGTATATAAACCCAGAAAGGCCCATCAGTTGTTTTTTAATTTATAATAATATATTCATAATAGACAGGTCTATACACTAGGCTGAAGCCCACGAGCCTTCAACCGCTATTTATGTGTTCGAGAAACTTTAACGGAGAGCCTTTCTGCATCAAATTAGTCGTCTCCCGAATCACTAAGGCTGAGATCCTTCATCATATATTCTTCTGTTCCTCTACAAAAGCTCCTGCTGATGCTTTGATCCGTGATGACCTGGCAGTGAGAGTGCGCACCCAGCTGTTGTTCATCTCACACACCTGTTCACGTTTATTCCATAACAGAGCTCTGTGCTGTATAAAATGTGCAGGATGAAAAATAATAATAAATAAATAACAGAATTTTTTTGTTTATAGAGACAGTTTTTATAGTCGCTATTAATCTGTACAGAAAGTTCGTACAAAGGCTTGAAAGTCTTTTAGTTGCGTGAAAGTTCAGTGCACAGTAACGTTTCAAGCGGGATTCATTTGGTATCATTAATACAATACAAATTATTTTTTTGTTAAAAATGTAAAAGATCTTGTCTGATTAGATTAGATTAGATTAGATTCCGCTTTATTGTCATTGTGCAAAGTCCATGTACAAAACCAGTGGGCTTCATTTATCACACGTTTATTGAAGTTGTGTGCGTGTAAGTCGTACCAAACAAAAATTTCCGGACAGAATTACAAAAAAAAAAATAATGTAGATGTAGGTTTTATTTGTCTTTGTGTGTGTATGTTGATCAGTAAAATACAAGGCACGTTCCTAACACCGCTCATTTACATTTATCGACGCTCACAAACTCCATAAATGGACGAGTTTAAAAAAGAAAGCTGGAAATGAGTGATCAGGGTAAAGGCTGACTCACTTTTTGCTACAATAAAAATATAAAAATAATAAATTCATGATGGTACTGTGTTCGAGCACACAGACAAAAGTCACATGACACACGTGAAAGATGACTGGGCTACGAATAATACTGTGCTAAACCGCAAAAATAACATAAAATTAATAAAAAGATAAGATATAATTGTGATAAATCTGAAATAAAAAAAGAAGAGTTTATAGAAGAAAAAAGAATGAATAACATATAAATTAAGATTAGTTTTATGCTTCCTGATTGGATATGATGTGCAACCTAGCAAAAATTATTTACACATTCACTTTTATTATTTTATTTGGAAATAAACAGTTTTTGCATTTTTGCATGTCACTCTAGATAAATGATTCATACATACATACATACATACATACATACAGTACATACATAATGTGGTATAAAACATAGTAGTGGCCGATACAATGGCCAGGGGTTTGATTGTAAGAGTTTGATGGCATTTCACTTTCAGCTCGTTCTGCATCACTGGCATCTGTTTTGTCCGTCTCCATCGTTCTTGTGAGTTTAGCACGTTTGTTCTCCATCAATCATTCACTGCAGTGGTTTTCAGGGTGCAATTTTTTTCCCCTTCCCCGTTGCATTATTTTTATAATTTTTTATTTTCATTAATTTATTTTTTACTCAGTAACGAATATGATTTCAAATGTAGTGAAGTACAATACTTCAAACAAAACATACTTAAGTAAAAGTACAATTACAGATTTTAAAAACTACTTTAAAAAGTAGAAGTACACAAAAAAAACTACTCAATTACAGTAACGCGAGTTAATGTAATTCGTTACTTTCCACCTCTGGTGACACAGTGATCAAATGAAATCAAAATGATTTAAGTCGCTCTGGATAAAGGTGTCCGCTAAACGTTATAAACATCACAAAAATGCACAATTTAAACTCCAGAATTAAAAGTTGAATACATCATCGTGAGGTGGATCAACTCAAGGTGTGTGTTAGTTAATTTGCTTATTTGTAAATTTTACACACCCTCAGGAGCAGGAGCAGGCTTTTCACGAATACCAAATGTCTTGCACAAGCACTCGTTTACGAATGAACCTGTTTGTATCTGTCTTGGTAAATGTGGCCCAGTGTTAAGATGGAAAGCAGAACATATAGGGACAGTGAATAAACATCAAAAATATTATGTGTTGGTGAAATCAGTTACACATTTTTAAACTAGTAAGAAAAACTAAAACTTTTTATCCTAAAAATTTCTAATTAGTATTAAAACTTTCTACAGAAAATCCTTTGCATTTTGTATTTTTGTGATGAAATGATGCAAATATGGGCTGTGAACATAAAACCAGTGAATTCCCCCCTCCACCCCTCCACCCCTGCCCCATCTAAAATCCCAAATCGTGTGTTGTATGATGATCTGAAATGGTTTGTGTTATGCTTAGACTAATCAGATTAACCACCACGAAACAGTTGTTTATTATAATAAAGCTTGTGTATGAGCTCAGGAGAAATAATTTTAACGCTCTGTTTAAAGGAACAAAGACGTCCGTCATGTCGCGCTGTTATTATGAAATAATCAACAACTGTGTGGTAGGAAGAAGCAAAGGCACTGTGACCACACTGAAACTGATTATTTTCTTATTTGAGTGCACCCTAGAGTGGTTTTGTATTTTTACATTTTTATACCGGTGCAGTTTTCCCAACACTAAAAAAAAAAAATTTAACTAAGTGAAATGTTGTGGAACGTTCCATGAAGCAAGTTCTTATTCTCCCGAACAGTCATTACCTCACCAACCTTAAAATTCAGGTGTTCTGATAAATTTCTGTCTCCTGAGATCCCACGTAGCTTTTACTCCTGACACCGAAGACTCCTTCCTTAAATGTTAGTGATTCTTACAGATCAACATTTATGCGCGTTGTAATCCGTCGTACACGTCCCTTTAAATGTGCCGATACTATAGGAAGCATAATGTACAAGAACTAGCGCATTAATACAGCATTAATTGATCCTCACCTTCTATCCAATCAGAATTGAGTTTTAAATAGCTGCCATTAAAAAAAATGTGTGCGAAGATTTATTTATTTTTCTCCCAGACAAACGTCTAATCAAAATCTTCTTTTTTTCTTCTTCTATTTAGCGTCTAGAAAAAGAACTCCGGCTAGCACGAGGGTAAGTAAAACCAGGAGTCACGACGGACGGTCTCTCTCAAGAGCTTACACATCTACCTCACCTTCCAAACAAAGTCAAGCTAATAACAGGGTACCAAAGAAACCGAAACCCTCCAAGCCTTCGTTGACGAACGTCAGGTTACGGAGCCAGAGCCGAGGGTCGGAGGCGAGGAGCTCCGCCAAGGAGCCGAGAGCCGCTCTGTGCAGAGACGTCCGTGTTAAAAAGGAGAAGGAGCCGGTTAGGACTCTTAACCCGGCGGGATCTAGAGACTGTCTGGTACAGCACGTCGCGAAGGAAAACAATCAGCCGTCGTTAAAGCGTCCCGCGGAATCTGAGAGTTGCACTTACAGGACTCGAAGGTCAACGAGGACGTCCAATAAGGCACAGGACGTCGATGGCGTCAACGGTGAACAAAGCACTTTTGTAGGCCAGAACCCGGTCATCAAAACGGAGCCGGCCGACATGGACGAGTACCTCTCTCACGGCACGGGTTTGAACGGGAACACGCCGGACGACTTGTACATCGGGAGAGATTCTAACTCGCAGCATCATCGATTCAATCAACTCCATTTAGACAGCAGGATAAAAAGCGAGGACGAGCCGACGGAACCTTTCACACCCCGGTTTATGCAAAGTCCAAGCGTCAAAGACGTGCTCCTGGGGTTTCCCGAAAGACCCCGGCATTGCGGCTCTTCCAGGAAGGACAAGTCTAAAGCAAGCAGTCGGAGTTCAGGAAAAGCGAAGAAGAAGCACAGAATCCCACACTACGACGCAGTGATTCTGGACAGCAGCACCGGGATTCCCAAGCTGACCCTGCGCAGACGTCGGGACAGCGGCGAGACTAGGCAACCCCACGCCAACTCTTCTTTCAGGAAAGAACGCAAGCTGGACGAGGGAGGCTCTTACAAAGCCAGGTTCAACAACGGCTACAGTTCCACGTCTCGATCTGGTTCCAGCAAACCGAAGTTCCAGCTGAAACACGAGGACGACGAGCGCCTGGTCACGCAGACGTGTCTCAACGGCAATCACAGGAGCAACCGCGTGGAGCAGCAGCCTTCATCAGAGGAGGACGAGGACGATGATGACGAGGACGATTACGGGGACGATTTCATCCCGCTTCCACCAGCAAAACGCCTCCGGCTCATTCTCGGTAAAGATTCCATAGACATCGATATCTCCTCCAGGAGGAGAGAGGATCAGTCGTTGAGGCTCAGCGCATAAGCTCAGCTTCAGACTCATGTACATAAACACCAGGTCGACTCTGATCATGTCACTGAAAAGAAAAAAAACCCAGAATGAAATGAATAACTTGAGCTTTTTTAAATTTAATTTTTTAGAAATGTAATCTCTCTCCACTGTATCTGTAGTCCGTGTGTGATTACTGCGGATAGAAAATTCCCTCAATGGGGAAAATAACCAACTTAAAATGGAGGTCTGTGGGCTGAGGATATCAGGTTTAAAATAATTGCGTGACATCAAGTGAATCCATGAGCAGAAACACTAAAGGCGTGTCGCTGAAGAGTTTACGAGAATAAAATTGTGGTAGAAACGCCAATTCATGCAAGTTAAAGATGTGCATTGAAATTTTTTATTTCACAAATCTTGATTTTGTGAAGCAATGGGAAACTATGGCCTTAGAACGCCGTTCAAGCGTTTAGCGAGAAACCGTCCTGTCCGCTGACACGCCGCGAGGAGAGTTGCGCTGAAATAATTCTCTCTCTGCATCATCTTTGTAAAGATAGAGTTTTGTGCAGGTTCATTACACAATCAGCGCCGCACAACTCCACAGCTCACTTTGTACACAAGCACAAGTAATAATTCCATTTTAAAATCAGTTCTGTAACAAAGAGAGAACTGTATCGTTCTCAAACAACGTTTAATGGTATGTAAAACCATTGGATGTAAAATTGGTGATTTTTATAAACAAATTAACATTTACATTTATGTCGTATAAATGTAGGGAAGCGAAAGCAAGCAGCTTAGATGATAAAATATAAACAATTGAAAACTTTGGCATTCGCATTGTGCATGGGCGCAAGGTTCGTTTATAAGTATTCAGTCGTATTTTTAACAGTAAAATTGGACCCTTTTATTTATTTTTTAAATACAATTTTACCTGACAAAATAAGTGAGGTAAAATTGGTGGAATTTAGCCGGAACTTTCACATCGCGATTCAGATTCGGTGTGATGCCACATCCAACACTTTCTTAGTGGGAGGGGCTTAACTCTCACCATCACTCCAGTGTTATTTACAGCCACCACAGCCAATCCCAGTCTTCTTTCAGGTATGTATGTGGAAGAGGCGGATAGCGCTTGATGCATTTGCTCATATAAAAATGACTCGCAAAAGCCTTCTCTGTAAAAATATGTTCAGTTTGTAAATGAATAATTTCTTAACCGCAGTCATCGCCTGCCCTCATGACCCGCGAGACTATTCGCTCGCGCGAGCAAATCCGGCAAGAAATTATACACAATGTTCCGGCTGTGGTAATCTCATACACACTACAGATACATAAAAGAGAGAGAGAGAGAGAAATTGGAGTGGAATATTTCTTCACTTACGTTTTGTATATTGTTAAAATGCACTTAGGTCGCTCTTGTAAATATTTTGTACAGTTAAGGTGTAGACGCGTGACATCGGTGCGATGTCCTTTTTAAACGTGTGCTCTGCTGGAATCAGTGGAAGAATCCAATCTGATGAGCTGTGTAGCGCAGTGGGACTTTTTTTTCTTCTTCTTTTTTTTTTCCTCCTTTCTTTCTTCTTCTCATTCTTTTCACACGTGGATACACTCCTGTACGCAGTCGTACCGGAAACGTATCCACAGAGCACAGAACAGACTTTTTGTTTTTTTTATTTGTTGTTCTTTTTTTTTTTTTTTTTTACGTAATTGGTGCTGATTCTCTACGCCGTAGCGTCTGAACGAACAGGTGAACATGACGTAGGATTTGTGAAGTGGCAGACTTCCATGCCATAGGTGCTCATACGTTGGGACTTCTGTGAATTTCTCATCACCAGGTAACATTCCACACACGCTGAGGGTTTTTTTATTCTTTTTTAATTTGTTTGTTTTTGTTTTGTTTTTTTAAGCGATGTAACAGCAGGCAAACTCCACGTTATACTCCGCTGGACGTCTGCATGTTCAGCTCTTAAACGCACCTCCCGAGTGCGTTATAAACCGAGCGTGCTCTTTTAAAAATTCCTTCACGTACGGCATTATCTTTTTGTCAAACATGAGCGAGCATGATTAGTGAGCTCTAACGATCATGTTCTCATTAGATACCTCTCTCTCTCTGTCTCTCTCTCTCTCTCTCTCTCTGTCAATGTTAAACCTAATCATAGCACTAATCATCGTTTCTTTTTAAACAGAAGACTAGTTAACTAGAATGTATTTAAAAGGAAAAAAGTCTCAATGACTTAAATTCATCATTCTTTTTTTTTTTCTTTTTTATTACCCCCTCTGCTGTCTGTCTATCATCTATAATATACCCAGATAAAGTGTGCCGTTAAAGGAAATTAATCAACCACGAGGTGGCGTCAAGCAGCCCAGCAAACGAGAAGCGGAATTACGGGTACAATGAAAAAGTGGATTATTTTCCTTTAACGTCACTTACCGAAATGTTTTTTCTTCCTCTTATACCACAGCAATCATTACGTTTATTTCTTAAAGAAGAATAATACATTGAATACATTGGAGAAAAAAAAAAAACAGTTTATATTTAATTTAATGTGAAAGAAGCTGTTTTCGCTTATATTATAGCAGCTATAAACGCACATTCTTTTCACAGGCTTTGTGTTTTTTCTCTCTCTGCTCCTAAAGTTAACAAGAAAAAAAAAATCACATTATTGGACAACCACAAAGCAAACATTTTCCGTCCTGAAGAAGTGAGAAAAATTACACACGATTACAAAGCACCGAAACTGGAGACTCCTTCCATAAATGTTATATATAATAGTCTCATTACAGATCAATAAATATACATTTAAAAAATGGCTCCTCGTTATAATAGAAATCCCTATGAATAAAACCTGCAGCCGCGCTACTCTCACAAAACGAATCCGTACCTCTCGACCAATCAGAATCCAGAGTCGAGCAGCGCTGTGGTTTAAGAGAGATTAGAAGAGAACCCGTTCCTCCGATAGCACAAAACGTCTCGTATCAGGCGTTCCTCTCTGCTGGTCGATACTATAAAACATATCACGAGATGAACGTTAAAGCTCCGTATCACCAGCAGAACTTCATCCCGTCTTCCCGCTGAATTGCTTCCTTCCACCAAAACCACCAACACCACCACCTCACACATAATCCTCTGTTTCTGCATCGTTTCTGATCTCTGTTAAGATTCCAGCTCTGAAGCTCTGACTCTAAGTGTGTATAGTTGTTTATAAGGGTATGGGGTAGAATTTAAACAGAAAAGCAAATGTGGCAAATGTGCAAAAGTTGCCTACTATTTAAGACTCCTTTTTATTTAACAGGTTTTTGAATACTTGAAATGAAGATAAAGTCCCGTCGGGGAAACTGAGACCAGTCCCGTGTCCTGTGTGAGTTTGCCTCCGTGTCTGACTCCCGTTTAACGTCTCGAGTTCTCCTGAAACCCCCCCGAGTCGAGTTCGTAAAGACTCCTAAAGATAAACGCTGCCTGATTTCGAGTTTTAATTCTAAGATGAGGCCATTTTGTCTTAAGTGATTGAAATGTGCTAATTGAGGGAAGATTTAATCTACAGGAATCCGACTTCAGTAAACTCACAAACAGTCCTTGGGAGCCCTTCTGGAGGTGTTCATGATGTGGGTGATGATGATGATATTTTTAAAGGAGGGAAAACAGAAGAAAGAAAACACTGAAAGAGGAAGGAAGGCAGGAAAGAATCATCAATTAAGGAAAAAATAAAAATCCTATAAGGAAAGGAAAACTATGAGAAAAGCAAAAAAAAAGAAAACTAATAAAACAATGAATGAAAGAACTAAAGGTAAAGACTGAATAGACGGTATCAACAAAAGAAAGAAAAAATAAAGAAAAAAATCCTGAAAGAAAGGAAATATGTCTACTAAGAAACCATTAAATAAAAGATATAAGACAAAGACAAAAATAAAATAAAAAAAAATAGGGAAGAAAGAGAAATTATGAAAAACAAGTAAAAATGTACAAATAAAAAACATCAGAAAAGAAAATAGTAATAGCAGCACAAAGAAATTATGAGAAAACTAAAAGAAAAAAATAACAAAAAAACCCTAAATGGACACTGAAAAATCCATACATACAGTAGAATACAAAAGCAGTCAAATCTATTTTAACAGAGTTATTTGTTCCAGTTCAGGTTAATTTATTTCACATTTTTAAGGTATTTATTAGATGCAACTTTTTATTTAATGTGAGCATTTAAATGATCCTGCTTTGAAGTTTTATTTATTTCAAAATAGTTTTTTCGAAGAGTTTTTCCTAGAATAATGTGATTATCACTGAGATCCACATGGTGGCGCTGTTTTCTTCTGTATCACTTTGGTGAAGGAAAATTAGAGCACATCAGTGCTTTGGTGTTTGCATTTATTTAATTCCCCTGCGTTTTATTTTGTGATTATATCCGAGAGCATGACTCCTGATCAGAGCGCTGTGACGCATTCAGGTGGCTGAAGGGAAAATATTCGGCACCAAAAGGTGACAGAGAGTTCGTATTTTGTGCATTCGGTGTATAAAGAAGGGAAGCTTCTCACATATTTATGTGCTGAGGGATTTCTTTTTGTCATTTGCTCTTCCCCCTGAAGGCTTTAACACGCTTTATAAACTGCGATCTAATCTCTGAGCTCTGCTCTTCATTCACAGTCTCTGAGCGCCAAGGTTGTGATTCTCACTCAGAGCTGATGATGAGGCAGGAGACACGTCTCTGTTCTCTGAGGAACGCAGGCTTTATTGTTCTCTTCTTTACTGAAAAGGAACACGAGCACACTTTAGCTCTAGATCTGTAATACACAGGGTATTGTGTGGATTAGTATTTAGGGTTTATTATTTTTTTTACCAATATACATTTGAGTCTTTATTTGAATGGTACAACACACTACTGCATTACTGTGAGTGAATTATCCATAGGCGCATTTTAATGAGGATACTAATTTTGTTTTAAAAGAAACCCAATGAGGAAAGTTAGCATTTTAAACATCTAAAATGCCAGAAAATTAGCATCAAATACATATAAAACTGATTATATAAAAAGTTAGCATCTAAAGCATTTAAAGGTTAATATCCCAAATGTCTACAACATTAAAAATGTAAGATAAAAGATGTGTAAAGGTTTGCATTTTTTAACATTACAAAAATTCACAACAAAAATGTCTAAACATCTAAAACATTTAATAATTACCATCTAAACCATCTAAATGTCCAAAACGTCAAAGAAATTGCATGTAAAACATCTAACCATTTAAAACATCCAAGTTAGCATCTAAAACGATTTAAACGATCTATAACCTGAAAAAGATTTAAGATCAATAACATAAAATTTGACTTGAAAAACATCTAAGATCAGTAACATCAAAAGCATCAAATTTAGTAACAAAAACATCTATATGTCTAAATTATAAAAGTTATCATCTACCGTCTCTAAACACTTAAAACATTTATGGCAGACACTTTTATCCAGGGCGACTTAGGTCAGTGCTTTGAAGTTTCCATCAATAAATAGATCCTTACACTAATTCACTAGATTACTAACTAGAAGTACCATCAGTCAAATACTATGGGCAAGGATTTTTTAAAATGTATTTATTTATTTATTTTGTGTGTGTGGGAGCAATAAAGAATTGGCATTTAATACATCTTTAAAAAAAAAAAAGGCTCGCATGTAAAAAAAGTGTAATAGAAAACCTGAACAATGAAGATGTGTTCACTTTGTTTTGGTTTCACCAGTATACACCAATGACCAGGGGTCCGTTCTTCGTACGTCGCTAACTCGGTTAGCTGGATTTGATTGTTGTGGATTTGTCCTGATCTTGGATT
>JAQMYJ010000007.1:26619644-26633473 GCA_030014305.1 Clarias laeviceps
AGAGCAGAAGTAGCAGAAACATCTCAATATCAACTGTTCAAAGGAGATTATTGTGTATTTTGTATAAACGCCTTCAGTGTTGTTTTACAGTGTAGAAAGAAAAAAACATCTGGTGAAAAGACTGTAAAGTAATGAGAAGCTCCTCACTGCATCAGTTAGGGTTAAAAGAATTGTTATCAGCTTTAACATGTTAGTTGCTGCATTTTTGCACGAGTCGCAGTGGGTTGATGGTCTTTCTAGGATGCTGGATTGTGTTCTCCAGGTCTTGCAGGGATGATAAGCCTATAATTCCAGTTCTGTTTTTAAGATGCTAAATGTGGGTTTGGTGACTGCTGGAGCTCTACATACTGTAATGTTGTCATATTTCCATGCATTATAAACATCACAGGAAGTCAAATCCGTCTAGCTATGAACGCAGAATTTTCCCCTGAGAGATTTTGCAATTTTACAGATTAATCTGATTAAATTTCAATTTCTGTTTGTCTAACCGTGTCGCGAGCTTTCATCTGATTACCAAACAATTAATGAGTCTCCGGTAAGCGCTTTATCCTATTCAGCGTGGCTGAGAATCCATTTGAAGACCGTCGTGGGAGCACTAGTGATGCGCGATGTCTGAGTGCATCCTAGATGTAACGACAGTGAAATACGCCCACGCGTGAACGGAGTGTGTTCCACCTCCCACTATGTTTGTGGACTGTAGGAGTAAACCTGAGACTGTGGATGAAACCTACACGGACACCAAGAGAACATGAGCATCTCCACTCAGTCGATCTCTGGACCCTGGAGCTCTTTTCTTTTCTTTTTGTTGTAGTTAAGTTCTTGTCAGAGAGGAACAGCATGTTTCGTAAGCCATCTCATTTTTCGACAGCGAGATTTCTCCCAGCCCTCAGCACGCCTCAAACCCAGACATGATCATCTCCAAGCAATTATTATTAAACATGCTTTAATTGCACAGTGGATTCATGATTATGAGAACACCATGTTGCACATTCCAGTTACAGTTGTGCTCAGAAGTTTATACACCTTAGGAAAGACCAAACAAATTTATTTCAATTCTTATAGGAGGAACTTCATATGCAGCAAGGCATAACAGAATGACACACTCATCAAACAAAAGATGATGGACAATTTTATGCTCCCATCTTTGTGGGAACAGTTTAGGGACGGCCTCTTCCTGTTCCAACATGAATTTAGAGGGGAGACTGCGAGGAGCCAGGACTTCTCATCCAACATCAGTGTCTGACCTCACAAATGCTCTTCTGGAAGAACGGTCAAAAATTCCCATAAACACACTCTTGAACCTTGTGTAAAGCCTTCCCAGAGGAGATGAAGCTGTTATAACTGCAAAGGGGGCGGGGCCAACATCATATTAAACCCTAGGGATTAAGAAGTGGATGTTACTCAAGTTCATAATGCATGTGAAGGCAGGCGAGCGAATATGTTTGGTAACATCGTGTACTGTAATAATTGTGCGTGAGGTCTTTATTCTCACAAATGTCTCTTTATATCCTTTTCCTGCTTTGTAAAGTTCAACTGCTGTACCTTATTGCTCGGGTCCATTGGCAGTGCTTTCTCCCCATGGTGCCGTATCCAGCCACGTCAGTGCATCACCTCATGAGCTGAGAACGTCACTGACTATTTCTGCGCAGACACTAATTACAACTCTAATGAGTCACAGGTGTGGAAACGTTACTTTAACAGCCATTGAAACCTGTGTGTATCAACCTGTGTGTTCAAGGACTGCAAACTGTATAATAGAAGTACACGAATTTGCAAGTGAATTCATTTGGAATCGTGTGTGTGTGTGTGTGTGTGTGTGTGTGTGTTTAATATGTCAGGACATAAAGGTGCAGTTCTGCTAGTTTTATTGGTCGAGGCAGATGAAGCCTGTTGCTTAGTAAAAGGTCAGCAATCTGTTCTAAACACACGTTACTAATTCACCAGCTTAGATTTCTCACTCCTGCAGGATCTTGTGTGTGTGTGTGTGTGTGTGTGTGTGTGTGTTTTTAAGTTAATGATTCTAACAGCAATTTGTCATGTGATTGATATTTTTTGGCCAGAAGCTTTAAAGTGACGTATTTTGATTAAACAGGCTTATCTGAAATGTCAATGGATCCCTCGGGTCTGGGACGACTTCCCGTGTCGTTCCCTGAGTAACAGCAGAGATATTTGTGGCTACACAGACATAAAGCGACAGTAGCACCCTTTTAAACTCATTTACAATTTAACAAGGGGATAAAAATCGTGTTTTGGGGTTGTAAGGTGTATATTGTCTTTTATATAGAATGTCTAGCAATTCAAGAGACAATTGGAATATAGCAAGCAATAAACCAAAAAAAAAAAAAACACCATACAGTGTATATACAAGGGGCGTTCAAGTCAAACTGGGACTCATGATGACATTTCTGGCAAGTGAAGGTGTAAAAGCAATCAACAAATCCATCTAGCTGGTCCGTGAATGACGATCCCGGCCCGAGGTGGCTCGGAGCTCACTGCTGAACATTCGGCGAGTGGAACCCCTAGTCCTTAAAAAAATCAACGCATAACTTGTCACTTGCACATTACAGGAACTCGGCTGGGAGTTATTGCCACACACCCCCCTGACCTCACTTCAAGGCATTTTGGGGAAAGATTAAAGAAGGATCTCCTGGGAGGCCGGCATTTCAGTCGTGAATCAGACAGGCCGTCCAATCACGGCTCTGGTGTGCTGAGAAAACTTTCTACCTTGATGGTGTCCAAGCTCTAGTGAAACACTGTGATAAATGCATTAGTGTAGCAGGAGATTTTATAGAGAAATAAAAGGAGATTTTACTCTCAGAACTGCACTATTGAAAGTCCCGCTTTGACTCGAACACCCATCATATATATGTAGTTTTACCTTTACTGGTTTCTGACTTCTGTTTATTTTAGACACTCTCTATATAAGAACTTCATAAGCAGATGATCTCTCAGTCTAGGGGATCGTTTCTGAAGAAAAATCCATGAATTTGAAAAGCCTTCACTTCATATTTCGCCGCATGAGACGTTAAATATGTTTTATACACAACTTGTGATATTTGCCACCGGCATGCATTTTATAAGGAATAAAAAATAATAATAAATCAAACAGTTCTTGTGTAGGAACATATTGATTTTTTTGAAATACACCCTGCGATGTTTGATTCCCTTTATGCACAGAAAGGTTATATTTCTTCTTCATTTATTGACGAACTATCAGCTTATAAAAGTTCTGTTTCTTGCTGCAGTGAGCACTGGAGTATCTGTGAAGTTACAAGACATTCAAGTAGCTATCAAGATATTATAGTAGCCAGGTATCGGAGGAATGCAGGCGCGGTGTAATTGCAATTACTGTGAAGACATTTATTTAAAGCAAACAAGAACAAAACAGATGGTAAAAATAAACCGGAACAACAGCTTTAACAGGGACAGCACCAGACACGCTTCACGAAAAACCAGCCAAGGACAAGACTGTTGATCCACTGACTAATCCGAAGAAACTAGACTCAGGTGAACACTATGACCAGACGATGGTGCAGTGCATACTGGGAAACGAAGTCCGGAAAGGTTGATTAACATAAAAGGTCAGACACAAGATGAAGAAGGTGCCTCCCCAGACCATTACTGACCCGCCACCAAACCAGTCATGCTGAACGATGCTACAGGCAGGATAACGTTCTTCACAGCTTCTCCAGACCCTCTCACATGTGTCACATGTCTCAGGGTGAACCTGCATTCATCTGTGAACAGCACAAGGTGCCAGTGTCCGACCCAAATCTGGTGTTCTTTGCCAAATGCCAGACGAGCTCCACAGTGCCAGGCAATGAGCTCAGGGCCCACTAGAGGATGTCGGGCCCCTCGGGCCACCTTCATGAAGTCTGTTTTTCAGAGTGGTTAAACAGGAATTAGGACCTGTCTGACTCGTCCTGGTGCCCCGCTTTTGGTTGGAGATCTCGTGTAGTCTGTTTGGGATGCGTGTGGTGACTGGGGACGTTTCCACTTTATCATGAAGGCGGTCCTGGCTTCGGCCTGATTCAGATAGATGTTCTCTGTGGTCTTGTTACCGCAGTTGCTTGATAGTTCAGGACTGGAGTTTCCTACAAGTCTACCTGAGCCTCCAATAACGAACTGGACTCCATATTAACTTAAAGACTTCCAGTGCTATACTGAACTTCCAGTCTCCTAACACACAGTATGAGTGCAGATCAATCCCTGATATCCGTTATCACCCAGATGAGGATGGGTTCCCTGTTGAGTCTGGTTCCTCTCAAGGTTTCTTCCTTTTACCCTCTCAGGGTGCTTTTCCCTCAGCACCGTCGCCCTCAGCTCGCTCATCAGGGACGATCTAATCATTATGATTCAAATACATTTCTCATACATGTTTCCACATTTTCTTTTGATTGTGTAAATCTGCTTTGCGACAATGACAATAGTTAAAAGCGCTATACAAATAAAATTCAATTGAATTTAATTGTTTCTAATTGGTTGGTCATTTGGTCTTAAGGTCATTTTGTAGTACTCCTGGACCTCCTTGCACAAAGGAACACATACCGGTCCTTCTGTGGACCTTCTACGGCCCTGTCCAGCTTTCCTAGGATAACTGCCTGTCTCCTGGAATCTCCTCCATGCTCCTGAGACGGCAAACTTTCAGGCAATGGTAGGTATTGATGTACTATCCTGGAGGAGTTGGACTGCCTGTACAGCCTCTGTAGGGTCCAGGTATCGCCTACCAGTAGTGACACTGACCCAAAGCCAAATGCAAAACGAGTGAAAGAATAGATGAGGTTGCCCCTCTAGTGCACCTATTGTTAATTGAATTAACACCAAAGCAGCTGGAACTGATTAACAACCCACTTGTCTACTTAACTGACCAGATCAATATTAAAGAAGTTAATATTGACTTGACTTGATACTCTGATTAAAAAGCTTTTAATTTTTTTGAGCATTGTATATAACACACGTTTAAAAGGTGATTCAGATCCAGGCCGAAAAATAACATTGCGTTCACGCAACTCTAAAGAAAAAAAAAAAAATCAGGTCTGTGCCACATTAGGGTAAAAACATCACGCCATTTCAGGCTGGTGACGTGAACGTAGCTTTAGTTTTGTGAGACGTGTTGAAGGTTGGGGTTGGGGAAATGAGGACAGGTTGCAGAGTAAATACGTTATATTATAGAGAAGCAGCGAGATATAAATCTCTTTAGGAAATAAAGTCCATTGTTGTAATAAAAAAGCACACAGTGTGTTTGAGACGTTCTTAAAGGTTAAGACGAGCTGTAATTGAGTGTCTGATGCAAGTCTTGCATTTTGTGTGTACATATCAAACAGTCTCTGTGCTTTACAGTGGGCGATTTTTATCATGATAACGATGCAGCAGAGAAATCTCCTGAAATTGGGAAAGAATTCCTCAGGTCCGGAGTTAACATCGGCGGTCCTGGATCACAAAAAAAAAAGTGTTTTAATTAGTGCTGACAGGGTCGAACAAATCTGATAATCATAAGACTGTTCAAATATACTGTATCATCTACTGTACGTATGTAAAAGAAAGGTTTTGTCTGTACATCGGTCAGAAATCGCTCTTTCAATGATATATTTTACGTTTCATATGTTGGAGGGCCAGAAACCTCTAGTCTCTGTCCGAATGTCTGTATGTCTGTCCAGCCAGATTTTGTCACAGCATCATGCTAAACTATCTGGAAAAAAATTGTATGGAACTTTGTTATCTGTACTTGTTTATCTGCCTGAAGTTACACCTGCACCATAAGTGGAATTAAAATGTTGAGTTGAAGTGAAGTTATGAACAGTTTTGTGCAAGATTATAAACCGCAAAAAAAGGTTTTGACAACTTACTGCTCATGCGTCAAACTGTCTTAAATCGACCGATGGACGGAATTTATTGAAACTTTTGCAGTACTTGGATATCTGCCTGAAGTTTAACCTGCACCATAAGTGGAACCAAAATGTTGAGTAAAAGCGACGCTACTGATTAGAACTGGGTCAAGTCGAGTGATACCCAACCTTACAGAAAGTGATTTCTTTGTATTAATAAGTTAAACAGAGATTCTGCTGTACAGACAGACATGTACGTGGACTTCAACCTGAAATAATAATAATATCGCTGATTACATTAAAGATCAGCAGATTTAACCTTTTAACTATTTCTACAAACTCTACGTATGTTGACACGTACATGTCTGTCTGTACAGCAGGACTCCTTGCCTACAGTTCTAACTAACATTAGTAATCATATATTTATACTGTATGTAATTGTATCACGTGTGTTCATGAAAAAACAAACATTATTTGCGTCAGCTCGTGCACTATGATACACAACAGCCCTATAAGACACACAGTGTGACGTTGCCTCCGACTCCTTGGTATTCCATGAACATCAGATATCAAAGTTAATTGCACACCCTGGCTAGTGTCTAAGTGAATGCTGCCAGTGGTTTGTGACTCGTCTTTAGAAATCTAATCACACAGCAACTCTTCCTGAGCCGTAGGTGGAGGTTCGGCCACGAAATTTAATAGAACTTGTTCCAGGCTTTCATCGTGTTCACCCACTCAGAATAAAGCATATAAGCCTTAATACAGTACACCAGGTACAAAATGTACAAGCATTCTTTTTTTTTTTTTCCTTTCCTTTATACTGTAGGTGTTACTACACAGGAAAAGATCTGAAGATGTGAATAAAAAGTGTGATGTGTGTGTACAATTATTCCAGGACTGAATATTAAATAAAGAAAGATAGATAGTGCTGTGTATGGTGGCTGTGCGCTGCAGGCCAGAGACGTTTGCATATTTTCCTTTTGTTATTTATAGACGGTTCGTTCGGTAAAGGATTATATTATTTAAAGAGCACTCGGAAGTCTTGATATATTGTATTTACCGTGCAGTTTAACCTTTATGGTCCCTAGAGCATGTTTTGGTCCCTTGCACAAGTTTTCATTAAAAAAAAATAAATAAAAGTTCTAACTTCATCCTTTAAATCTTTTTGCACATAGATTTTTATTTCTCCACTAGAGAAGGCCATCGCTGTGCGTTTGACGTAAATTGCGCATGTTGATACACCTTTCAGCGTTTTAGTGCTCTCCTGTTTTGATCTTGCACAACAAATGAAGCCAGATTCCTCTAAATGAGGCAGGAGTGAGCCGTACTCAGAGATAGCCCGAGCGCGCTTCATTTCAGCTTCATTTTATGGTCCACTTGAAAAACCACTTGAAAGCGGTCGCATTTATGCTTTCGGTTGATTTGCTCGCTGTTAAATAGCTGTCTGTCTCTGCATCGCTGAGGTTTCGTGTCAAGTCGTAGATATACATCAAGTGAAAATAATGCTCTAATGGCCACCCGTGCGGTCATGTGATGGAGATATTGGCGATAGTTGGACCAGCAATTACACTACTGAGGCTAAGCGTGTTAGATTATCATCATTGTCAGAGACGAGAAAATTACAGGCTTTCCACTAACAGCTGCTGCACCCATGAATATTTCTGGATGTTTGTAGGATTTCACTATAATTCTGAGTCAATTTGAAAAGTATTTGCGATAATTCAGTGTTACACAGATGCCATGGTGTGAATAACAAGTGCTCTGAAAGCTCATCAATTAGCAAAATGTCCAGAAAGCAGTCCAGACCGAGCTCACTTTTGATTCGGCTTGTATCATGAAGGTCATTTTCAAGTTGACATTAACACGACTATGACCATTTAGGCTGTTTATACTGTACACTGTTTTTTTTCTTTTTGAATGGACCTTCATTATGCAAGTGCCACCTAACACCACTTACCTTGTTGTCACCACAGAGCCTTTATATTTGTGAGGTGACAGAAAGCACCAGCTTTCTTTGTATAGACAGACGCGTTTTTCCGACAGCCATCTTTCTACAGTATATAAATAAAAGAAAGGTTTTGTCTGTACAGTACATTTCAATGTACGGTGTGTGTGTTTTTCATTGATATCTTTAAATTTCATGCATTGCAGGACCTGAAACCAGTCTCTGAAAATTAACTGTCAGTCCAGACAGATTTTGTCGCAGCATCATGCAAAACTGTCTGGCCAGAATATAATGACACTTTCGCAGTCCTTAGACATCTGGCTGAAGTTTAACCTGCACCATAAATGAAATCATTGTGTTGAGTAATAAGCTACTAATGCGCTACTTGCTCAGTGTAAACAAACACCTGCACCAATAGATATTAATTAGAAATGATAAAGTGAATATTTTTACTGGTTCATATTTTCACTTTGGCTGAAATAACAGCGTAGAAGTGAATTCCCCCTCAATTTTTGCTCGATTTTCTCCCCTAATTTTGTCGTGTCCAATTCCTCCCAGTCACTAGGGGGCTCCCACATTAAGTTCCAACGCCACTCAGTAGGGATGGCCGTAGACCGCCCACGTGTTTCCTCCGACCCACGTGGCGTCACCGACCATTTTTTTCGAACTGCTTGCTCACGCACCGTTGGGGGCGGCGTAACACACTCGGAGGAACAGCGCTATCCGCTCCCTCCGCTTACGCGACCTCACAGACGCCCTTGGTTGCCTTGTAGTGCCGTCGTTAATGTGGGAGCGCGAAGTACCTCTCATCCCTCCCCCCTAAGAGAGCTCGGCCAATCAGCTCTCTCTATGCCTCCGGCTGTGAGAGGCAACAACATCACCCGGGGTTCGAACCAGCGATCTCCGGATGATAGGGTGAGCACTTTACCACTGCGCCACTCGGAGGCTCACAATGTGAATTTTAACACGCTGGAGTCGTTTTAAGACAAAACTTCATCTTCAACCGATCTACTTTGGCGTCAGATACTCAACCTTACAGAATGTGATTTCTTTGTATTAATAAGTTAGACAGAGAGTTCTGATGTACAGAAAGACAGACAGACATGTACGTGGACTTCAACCTGAAATAATAATCATAATAATAAGATCAGCAGATTATTTTTAGCTTTAACCTTCACTTTTAACTCTTTTCCCGTCATCGACAGGCCCTTACACTAGTATAATATATGTCCAAAAGTTACATGTCATCTCCATAAGCAACAGAATGGTTTATATTGTAGAATTCAGTGACTTTAAATGACGCATTTCTACAACATGCCACCTTCGCCACCAGCCAGTTTGTGAAACTTTAGTAAGTGATATTATAGTAAAATGGAAGCTTTAAAGAGCCACGAAGTAGAAGTTGAAGACCCTGCAAGCGCTTAGAGCGGGGCCACCGAGGGCTGAAGCATGCTGCGCATGAAAATGGTCTTCCCCTCTGTTGCATCTTTCACTTAAAAGTTCTCTGGAAGCAACATCAGGACAATAACTGAGTGTCAGGAGCTTCGTGAAATGAGTTTCCATCACCGAGCAGCTGCACACAAACTCGAAGTTGAACATGAGTGATGGCACGTGTCAGCTGGAGTGATGTAAAACATGCTGTGTGCTCTGGAGTGATGAAGCACGCTTCACGAGCTGGCAGGCTGATGGATGAATCTGGGTTTGACAAACACCGGGAGAACCACTACCTACCGGAACGCAGGGTGCCTGCAGTAAGGTTAGCTGGAGGGATGATATAATGATACTGGGCTGTTCTTCAGGGTTTGGGTCGCTGAAATAGAGTCATGGATGGTTTTAACGCTACAACATACAAAGACATTTAACAAAGATGTAACTGTTGTATGTACAGTTTGGTTGGAGGTCAGGACTGTACAGGGGGACGTGGCAATACCTACCAGCCGAGTTCCTGTAACGTGCAAGTGGTGCTGGTGAATGAGTGTGTGTACAGTTCACACAGACAGACGCGTCTCTTTCTTCCTCGAGTTGCGCTCTAGTGCGCTTTTTAGTCGGGATCGTCATTCACAGACATACGGCCTCCTTTAAAACAATCGCACCCTTCAAATGACTAAGACTTGGACTTAGGCTAATGATTAAGAGTCTCATCACCGTACTGTGCTTGAAGTCTTCTGTAAATGTCGATCATTTTTAAGAATTCATTCACCAGACATTTCATCTTAATTCCATGTTTAACTTGAACGCCGCTCATGATGAGGCGGAATGTTTATTGTAGCAACTAGCTTTCGGCTTTGTTTCTGTTTTTTCTTATTGTTGAAAAAAAAATCTTAAACTAATATTTTAATCATTTTACAAAGATGTAAGTCTTTGTATCAACAGTTTGGTTTCCTGTTATAGTATGACTGGAGGCTGGACCTCCTGTTCTGTGGCTTGGGCTCCTGACCTCAACCCTACCGAACACCTTTGGGATGAGCTGAACTGAAATGATTGTCAGCCAAAACTCTTCATCCATCATCAGTACCTGACCCGACACCTGCTCTTTTGATCCGAAGGCCATAAATCATTTAAACACACAACAAACAATCTTGTTCAAAGCCTTCCCTGAACACTAGAGGCGACTCTATAGTAATACCCATGGGCTGACTTCAGACCAAACATGATTGCATGAGTTGCGTGAGTTCTTGTGGTTATTTACAGACAGTTCGTCCAGTAAAGGGTGTAATTATTTTAGGAGCAGTCTGGTGGTTATGCTACACAGAAGTCTTAAAATAATTACCTTGCAGTCTAGCAGCCTTTGTGCTCTTTACAGGCTGTCTGGACGCTTGAGTAAAAGCCGAACGTCTCTCTAATGTATTAATTCCACCCGCAGCCCTGGATTTCTCATGTGTATGCTTTTCATTAGATGAGGCCGTCGCCGTGTGACATTGTTTTCTAGCGTTCTTGGGTGGATCATTTCCGTTTAACTGAAGACAAGACACGACGTCTGATTCCTCTACAATGGCCCAGACGTGAACTCTACTCAGTCTGCTTCATTTGGGACTTCAGTTTGTGCGATTGTGTCTAGTGGAAACAAAGATCTGCTTTTGTTTTGGTTTCTAAACAGCTTTGCTATTTGCCGTTTTCTCAGGTGGCTGCGTTGAGACACCTTGAACAGTGGAAGCAATTGTAAGAGTCTATATTGACTCCCGTGGTTGTGGAATAGGGTGTCTGACAAACTCAAATAGGTGTGATGGTTAGGCGTCTACACAGACATGTAAAAACTACATAGACGCTCATAGTCTCGTGATAACATGTGCACACTTGAATTTGAGACATTTTCGAGTGAGTAAGGTTTAACTATTAATACATTATTAAGCCTTCGTTGACTTTTTCTTTAGTGGCTTTAAGAGTAACATCTAATGAGAGGGTGGTTGAGGCCCAGGTCAACCAGCTCGTGACTCTGTCAAGTGTTTTCCTCTTTTCTTTTCTTTTTTTTAAAAAAAAGACTGAAGTATAATACTTTTAACAGTAGAAAGCAATCTTTCAAGACTCTTGGCAATTTGTCTCCATTGACGGTCCATCCTCAGGCTGACCTTTGAAAATCAGACGTTTCTTTGAAATTGTAACTTCTAGGCTTAAAGACGGGTCTAATTCAATCTGAAAAGAAGGAAACAAATAATAGGAGGAATAATGATAATAAACATGAATTTATTCATATATTTATCGTCTATACCGCTTTATCCTCTGAAGGCAGGAATCGACCCTGCAGGCGTAACCACTTGTGTGCAAACATTTGATCATAAAACTGTGGATGTCTGTTTACTTCTAGTGTTCAAGTCAAACTGACACTTTTGATTGTGCAAAATAACAGAACTCAGTTCTGAGAAAAAAGCTTTATTTCTCTTTATAATCCCCTGCTACACTAATGCACTAATACTTGGATACCATCAAGTGTCCTCAGTACCCTGGACTAATGATCGGACTGCCTGTCTGTTTCACGTCAAATACCCCGGCCTCCCAGGAACTCCTTTAATGTTTGCATGTGGAAATATCTTGGAGGGAGGTTAGGACTGTCCAGGGGACGTGGCAATAACTCCCAGACGAGTTCCTGTAATGTGCAAGTGGTGCTGGTGAATGTGTGTGTGTGTGTGTGTGTGTGTGTGTGTGTGTACAGTTCACACAGACAGATGTGTCTCTTTCTTCCTCAAGTTAGTGATAAGGTATCCATCATTTTTGTATTTAAAGGATCAGGCGTTCCACTCACTGAATGTTCACGGGAACGACTCCAATGCGCTCCTTAGTCAGGATCGTCATTCACGGACATACAGCCTCCTTTAAAACATTCGCACCGTTCAAATGAATAAGACTTAGACTTAGTATAATGACTAAGACTCTCAACACTGTACTGTGCTTGATGTCTTCTGTAAATGTAGATTGCTTTTACGAATTCATTCACCAGATGTTTCATCGCAAGTCCCTGTTTGACTTGAACACCCCTGGTGATGAGGCGACGATGCACAAGGCGTTTATTGTAGCAATTAGCTTTTGGTTTTTGTTTGTTGTATTTTTCTCATTGTTGAACAAACATCTTGTATTTTGGACCATTTCTTATTTTATATAATATTTTTTATAGATTTTAACAACACCAAAAAAAACTGAGCCAGATCAATGTACAACTGATACCCACAGCAAATATTTAAACACAAACCATATTCTGTTAATATGAAAGAGTGACCGTGGAAAAAGGGCAAGACAGTCCAATGAAAGAAAACATAAAAGAAAGAAAGACAGAGTCAGGATTAGGGTTTTGATGGTTTAAGTAAATCCCACATAGGGGCCCATATCAGCCAGAATAGTTCAGATTTGGTCTGTAAATCAGGTGTAAGTTTTTCCAAAGGGTTAGGGTTTAGGGTTAGTGAGTTGAGCTAAACACATCTTCAGAGTTGGTGCACGAGATGATGACCATAAGATACGTATACATTTCTGGCCATGAAATTTAGTAAACAATTCAAATGAGAAGGAAAATCTAATGATGTTTTAGAATTTAACAGGTACACAGTTGGAGACGAAGTGAATTTTCTAGCCAATATTTTCTGAACCAATTCATGTACCTCATACCAAAAAGGTGCAATTTTCTTACAGTCCCAGAATAGATGCATCAATGTTCCTGTTTAAAACACAGCTGAGATACATTTGGGAACATTTTATGGAGGTGTACTGGGGTAAGATATGTTCTGTATATGAATTAAAAGTTGTGCTCATGCATAGAGATCGAAGTTGATTTATCAAATGAAAATGACATTTTTCACCGTACACATCAATGATTTATGAAAAACCTCCTCACACATAGAGAGCCGTTCTTCCTCAGTGAATGACTGGCTCGTATCCGTTTCCCAAACCTTTCCTGGAACATTTTTGAAAAGGCTGAGGTGAAAAAGGTGAAGCGAACCATGTGGAAATTATTTAAAATGAGACTAAAAAACAAACAGCATGATGTACTGTAAGCATTACGGTTGTTATTGAGCTTTTTTCCCCTTATACAGGGTGCATTATGGTACGCAGTCACTCCCAGCCGAGTTCCTGTAATGTGCTGGTGAATGATCGTGTGTACGGTTCCCATGGACAGATGCGTCTCTTCCTTCCTCAAGTTCGATTCCACTTGCTGAATGTTCACAGGAACGTCTCCAGTGCGATCGTTCCCGGCCAGTCATTCACCTGCTTTAAAACATTCGCACCATTGAAATGTTTTACTGCGGCTAAGAGTCTCATCACTGTACTGGGCTTGAAGTCTTCTGTAAAATGTCAATCGCTTTTACAAATTCATTTGAATAATAATGCTTGCAGTACAAGCGTTAACTGCTTGGTGACATATATGTAACTGTTTCTCGTGTAATTTAAATGTATTTTGTATCTTTTTTGTAATATTTGTAAAGTACAGTGAAACCTTGGATTGTGAGTAACGCGGTTTGCGAGTGTCCACAAGACGAGCAAAGATTTTTAATAAATTTTGAAAACGAACAAGTCTTGGTTTACGAGCACCGAGTATCATGTATCACGCATGCGCTTCTTGTTTTGACGCCGAGCGT
>JAQMYJ010000007.1:26644077-26658188 GCA_030014305.1 Clarias laeviceps
CCGCCCCCGCCCAACTCACCGATTCTTCCTCAACCACGTCCGTGGTTATCTCCATGCTTGCTTTCTTGGTTTCTGAGAAACTCTTTGGCTTCAGACTATCCTGTCTTCTCAGCTTAGGGTCTGGCTTGACGTCTTTAGTCGTGGCAAGCTTGGCGGGGGGCATGGAGGGTGCAGGGGTGAGATATTGCTTGGCCGGGGCCGGTGCCCTTACGAGGGCAGATGAGCTTTTTAGCTTCTCTTCCTCCTCCGACTCGTCGGGTGGGATGGACACTTCCGCCTTCACGAAGTAGCTGTGGTACTGCGAATGGACCTCGCCGTTTCCGGGACTCGAGGAGTTGGCGACCAGCGCCAGGGGTTTATAGGATGCGAGGGAAGAAGAAGAAACCACGTCCTGCTTCACTTCCGGTTTGGCCGGCACCCTGGGGGTGGTTTTGGGGACGACGCTGGCCACTAGGCTCTCGACTACGCTCTCTTTGGTAGATTTTTGTGCGCTTCGGTTGAAGAAGGATTTCTTCTTGTTGGGTGTGGGTGAGGGTGGAGGAGTCGGACCCGGGCTTTGGGTGGGCGTATGGTTGGGCGTGGTGCCCTTGCGATAGAAATGAGGGCTTCCTGAGGGGGTTTTCTCTTTTTTCTCTTCAATGACTTCTTTAATCTCTATCGGTTCGCTGGAGAACTTCTGCTTGATGTAATCAGGGCCTTTAAAGAAAATAAATACCTCAATTATTTCAAAATTATACTGAATATGTGAAATATATGAACTGTTTTATGCTCTAGAATGACAATAGAACCGCTTCCAAGACGTTGTATTAAAACCAGTGACCCATGTCTGAGGGTCTGAGGAAATCAAAATTTATAGACAGCACTTATATATATTTCATGTGAGTATGTAAGAATTCATGGAAGTTCAGTTATTTTCCACTGCCTCTCTCTCTACAAAATATGGACTAGCTACCTAAATCATTAGCCTTAGCCATTAGCTAGAAATTACTTGATGCCCAGATTCCTCAGTTGCCTAGCAACAGTACTTTAACCACTCGAATGGCATGGGTGCTGTGTATGGTCTTCCAGTGTTGAAAACAAGAGACGTTTTGCTGTTTTCATTTTAACGCATCATGTGTTACTGGTGTAATGTCGAGTTAAATGCTCTCTCTCTCTCTCTCTCTCTTTTTCCGGCCAAAGCCGTACATAAACACACTGACACTCTGTTAGTGTTTATACACTGCAGGAGAGTCAGATTCTGTTCTACGGTTGGACTGTGAGCCTCCGTGCATTTCTCAGATTCTTCACAGAGCCGAAGCGGAGCCAAGCCGCAGCTGACACGGGTGGGCTTTCTAGAACCCTCACTGGGCCGCGTCCAGGTCCGGCCATAGATGGGTCTGTTTATCAGACACTTCACAGAGCCGACAAGCGCAGTGCTGACGAGCCAAAAACACCAGAGTCTTACTGAGTTTTATACAAGAGGTAAAACTAAAAAAGGTTTTATTGGAGCTTCATGAAAACATTTCGCAGCATCGAGTCAGTCGAGTCCGGAAAGTCAGGTTTGTTCACTTTCATAAGAGAGTTTGGAGGGTCAGGTTTGTTCACTTTCATAAGAGAGTTTGGAGGGTCAGGCCGCACCCCGGTTGAAACGCAAAAAACAAAAGCGCACTGATATTAGTTCAGAGTTTTGACCCTTTCCATTTCCATCCACATGGTTTGAAAAAATGTTGAACCTAATTACTGTTTCTTGACTTTTTTTTAAACAAATCCTATCCATAAACGTCCAGTGTTTTTCTGAGCGCCCACCTGACACCATCACGTGCAATACTTCATGTAAGAAGTAATATTTCCAGTTAACCAAATTAGTTTTGGCTGCATCAGACAGATATCACTGAAGCCCTGATCCCAGACTGATCCTCTGTCAGCTTCAGTGAGGACAAATGTGCTCCCCGGTATGAGGTCAGAGATGAGGCTAGCATGCGGTGATTGTTTTCACAGCCTACACCAACACTAGCTGCATTGTGTCTCTTGGCAGCGATACCTTTACAGCACTGCAGAGCCTGAATCTGGAGAAGACAAAGGAAGCTGTTAGAGCGATCCAGGAAGGGCAGAGAGTAGGGAGACAAACCATGACCCAAAGGATGATGTAATCGTTATATGTGACACAAAGAAAAACAAGAATAAAAATAAAAAAAAATTTCCTATTATATAATGCAGATTTACAGTATGTGAGATAATGACCTGTTTATTATAAATATCTCACTGTAGCTCAGGAAGAACTTGGAGACGACGTATTCTGTGGGTTTAGGGCTTTAAAAGCGAAGGACTATTAGATTGATTTAGACATTTTGTGACTAGTTCTGGTAAAATTTTAAGACCAGTGATTCTCTGGGTTTGAGACTAGACCTGAGTAGATTCGTGCTAAAGGTGGGGTTTGGGGGTTTGAAGTTTTGAGACCAAACACTAAATGGACGAGACAAGCTTTTGAATGGAACCAATGGTCTGATAATTGGGTGGGGTTGAGGATTTATAAACCAGCTTTCACATGGGTTTGACAGTCCAAGAGCAGGTCTGTGATGGAAGGAAAGTTTCAAGACCAGTTATTGGTTGAATTCAGTACTTTCATAGAAGAGTCATTGAGTCAATTTGAGGTTTGAGGTTATTCATCACATATGCAGCTTTTTTAGGAGCCTGGTCTCAGTGTGGATCAGCCATGGGTTGAGATAAGGTTTAAGGATTAACTTGGTGGAGCTTGAGCTTGAAATGCTACTGGCTGGGTTGGGTTTGTTTTGTTTTTAAACCGGCTGTTGTGTGAGTATGAAACCAGCATTTGTGTAGGGTTGGTGCTATGAAGTCCTGAACCCAGCTAGTGATTGAATCTGAGGATCCAAAGTCCAGCACAGGAATAAAAGTATTGGTTTAATCAAAGCATTTGTTCAGATTGCAGAGACAGAGGCACCAGCTACAGTGTGCGTAATGGATTTAAAATGAATGTTTTGGTTTGGATCAGTGATAGGTTTTACAAATTTCAGGCCAGTAGTTGAGAGGGTCTAACAGGCTCGATTGTGTTAGTTTGTGATCAGACACTAGTACCTCATTTCCACTACACTGGTGCTGGTGCCAGGTGCCGGTTCTGGTGCTCGGCCGGTCCTGGACTGGGAACCACCGAGAACCGGCCCGCATTTACACTAGACAGGAGCTCAGCGGGAGCTGGATGATAATATGTCACAGGCCACGCCCACTAAACAGAAACGAACATGGAAGTTTCTGAAGTCAGTTTACTGGTTTTTCTCCAAACGATGAAAATGTATTTCAGTATCCAAAGGCAGCTTATTCGACGTGTTATAACCGCTGAAAGAGATCGACATGGACAACGAGCTTATTCACTAGTTGTTCGTGTGAAGCCTGCGACTATTAGTTCTTCTCTTTTCAATTTCTGCTGAATCTCGGCGGATGTCCAAAAGCGCTTTTGTTTCGTCCGCGCTCCACATTAACGGACTTTGGGTCTCCGCCATTTCTTTTTTTAAACGCTCCCTATAATTTCGCCCACCGCTCGTGACGTCACGGGTTCTCGCAACGTCACGGGTTCTCGCGACTAAACCAGCAGAGTTTAGGGGCCGGTGCTCATTTTAGGGCACCGGTACCAATTTTTTTCTGTGGAAAAGCGCGGCACTGGTTCCGAAATTGGGAACCGGCACGGGAACCAGAGCAGTGGAAAAGGGGTAAGAGAGTGATTGGTTCATGTTCTACTGGGCGCGCATGCGCAAATCATCGCAAAACCTCTGTATGTTATATACAGGAAACAGAAATTAACGATTCTTTCTCAATGACTTTTGAAATCCTGAGTCGTTCGTTCTTTTGTCACGTGACTCCCATAGACGCTATGTGGTGCAATAGATTCAAAAGAATGAACGACTCAGACTGGAAGATATAAGAGCTGAGCTGCTCATTCTGTTTATTATAATATGTCCTTAGCTGCGTTTTAATATTTTCATTACTGGAACTGTAGCCAAAATTTGTGTATGTAGACGTGTTGGGGGTCTGTTTATTGAAAATGCAACATTTTATTTTATTTCTGATCAAAAGAACGAAATGAACTAAAACTAAAAAAAAAAAGATTCGTTCATTTTGATGAACGAGATTCAAAGAACCGAGTCACTAAAATGATTCAGACTTCCCATCACTACTTGTCTGTTTATACCCCCTTCAGGAAAAGAAAAACTTCAATGCAAAATATCTGAATACTAAATTTATTGCTATACATTATGTATCCATATATATATGATAATATTAATATAATATACTGTACATCATAGTATTTTTTTTTTCCTAAAGTGTGTATAATTATTTTTTTCTGACTCTGTGTGTTTATATACACACACACACACACATACACACACACACACACACACACACACACACAATGAAACACTCTTGTTTCCACCAAAACTGTTCATCTGGAGCTCCACAGGGTCAATGTACACGGCTGGGCTGCTATAGTCAAAACCTTGTCGCCAGCAGCGAAACTCTTGGGCTGTGGACAATGTGAAACACATATTGTTCTCTGATGAGTCCACATTCACTGTCTTTCCCACATCCGAGAGAGTTACGGTGTGGAGAAGCCCCAAAGAAGAGCACCATCCAGAGTGAAGCATAGGGGTGGATCAGTGATGGTTTGGGCTGCAATATCATGGCATTCCCTATAGGCCTAATACTTGTGCTAGATGGGCGTGTCACCTCCGAGGACTAGTGAACCATTCCGGAGGACCATGTGCACCCAATGGTTCAAACATTGTATCCTGAAGGCGGTGCCGGGTATCAGGATGATAATGCACCAATACACACAGCAAGACTGGTGACAGAGTGGTTTGATGAACATGAAAGTGAAGTTGAACATCTCCCATGGCCTTCACAGTCACCAGATCTAAATATTATTGAGCCACTTTGAGGTGTTTTGGAGGAGCGAGTCAGGAAACGTTTTCCTTCACCAGCATCACGTAGTGACCTGGACACGATTCTGCAAGAAGAATGGTTTGAAATCCCTCTGGTCACCGTGCAGGACTTGTATCTGTCATTCCCAAGATGAGTCGATGCTGTATTGGCCGCAAAAGGAGGCTCTACACCATACTAATGAATTATTGTGGTCTAAAACCAGGCGTTTCCGTTTCATTCTCCAACCCCATAAACAAACACACACATCAACATTATATGTACACATATCTATACGTTCATATCTGTATGGACGTATAAATGTGTTTTTAATAGACGCAGTGAAATCTGTGTGAGCGACGTGTGCCTACACACACTGCCGCATGAAGCCCTGACGCTGTACAGACACACTGTGCTGTGAGTGAATCAGCTCTGAGGCTGGAATATGGGAACGAATGCCAGCCCCGGATCGTCAGAGCAGTGGACATGCTCCTCTCATCGCTCTTCATCACGCTCCATCGCACTTCATCGCTCTTCATCACGCTCCATTTCCACTACGGGGTCTCTGAGATTAAAGCACTGACTGTACAGGAAGCGCAGACCTTCAGGACCGAGTTCTGTTCACTTACAAATCAGGAGAGTTCGATTATCGAGTATCTGTTAAAAAAAGAAAAGGAAAAAAAAAAAATTGCAAGATTTTGAGAATACGCTCATAATAGTCAGGAAAAGAAAAACAGTTACAATATTCGCAAAAAATATCCTGATGTTTCAGTATCGTTTATGGGGGAAAAAAAGTAACAATTACATCATTACGACGAAACCCTTAAATAATTTAAAAAAAGTTTAATATATTTTTCTCAAAATATTCCAACTCTTTGAACTTTTGTCAGAATATTGTGATTTTTGTTTTATAACATTTTTTTATCACTCCATTATGTCATATTTAATTTATCATAACTAGAATCCACTTTCATAACTTTATTCTGAATATATTGTGACTGTTTTTCTTCTCGTTCTGTACATTTCTTCAGTGTAAAATTCAAAATCTAGCTGTAGTTTGTAACTCTGAAACCGTTTACAGCTGGCTGCCAATCAGGCTGTGCGTTACCATGGCAACACACAGCGCTCCACCCAGTTCCGGCTTCATTTGGAACTATTTTTGTTGACGGAACAAAAACGGACAAAAACGCGTCTAACGAACTAGTTTTTCGCATTTATTCTTTGCATGATCGCAGGGCTACAAATCTGTGCGTTGAAGTTATTAGCTACCGGATTAGCGAATGACAGATTGTGTTTCGTTAAAGAAAGCGAGAAAAACCTGTTGCACGTTTTCCGAGACCCGAACAAGGAAGTCGGGCCGCACTCTGAAGTCTGAATGTTATCTCCTCCTTAAATCTCGTCACGCTTTCTCTTCTCCCTTCTTTAAACCACCGTGTTCACGCCGCAGTGTGTTACCTACCCGATAGTGTAATATGCATGCCACGGATTCCATTCACATCTGCCGTGACCTTTTTTTTTTTCCCTAGCCGGAGGGTTTGTTGCCATGGTGAAGGGAATGCGAGCGAGGTGGAGGGGAGCTTGATGCTGGATGTGGCACAGATCAGGATGCTAATCATAGCTCTGATATCACCTTCCCTCCTTAAACAGGACCATGTTAATGACTCGAGCTGTTTGTTTAAGATAAACGAGTTTTCAGCGGTAGCCCGAGCAGCGAGATTTTTATATTTTTATAAATTTTTTGTAAAAAAGGCAGGACGAACCCCCCGGAGCCGTGCCGCTCCTGTCAGCGGTGGGCAGGACGTGTTTCGCTGGATGTCGTCTGATCTATTTTAAAGCGCGGTCTGACGTGCTGTAGGTGTGAGGCTTGTGTTCGAGGCACACGTGGTGGTGAGAAGGTGTTTATAACGACGTGCCGAGGCACTTCCACTGCAACATAACCCAGGGCCTCGTGCGCGAGCTTGTGTTAACAGGCCGGGTTCGTGTCAGAGCGGTTCGGAGAATCCGCCTGGCTTTTCTAACGTTTACATTTCTCCAGTTAAACAGCTGAAGCGGCGTGAATGTTTATTCTTGCGCTGTTTGACCGAGTGTTTGTTTACCTCTCATACAGACGAGGGTCGGTTAATATTTAATCTCACTATAATCTCTGGCTTTCCACATTTTCCGCTCCCGGATTTCAATAGCTTGATAACTGATTGACCTGTTCGTAGGACTGTTGACTGACGCCCGTGTTTATGTCACGTTACATCACCGCGCGGCTGAACTCTTAGCTCCGATCGGTCAGAAGGATTTTATCTTAACCAATTTTAAATAACCAACACATTCACAATCAATAACCAATTAATCATTCATAATTACACAATATATATCACATTCAGTGGTCGTGCTGTTGTGCTGAATATCAGCACGGATGTGATGCGGTCTTAGGCACGAGGGTACAGAAGGTACTCAGATATTCAGTACAACAGCACGACCTCGATTGTGGTAAACATTTCCACAAACACCATTCATCATCACCAGATTATGATTTGTTTATTTATTTAACCAGTTGTTTTGTTCCGCCCACACATTTCCTTCCTCACCTGGCAGAACCAACGATCCGCGACAGGACAGCTGGCGAGTGACAGTTAGTGTAATTAACAGGAGGTGAGTGTAGTGTGAAACTCTTGGCGGTACTCTGTCGCCAAAAGGTGAGGAGAATAAACCATGGTAAATCTGGTAAACTCACCAGATTTACTTTATATTTACACCTCATTACACTTTAGAATATCAGCTTCGTTACCTTGCGGGTTCTGGGGACGAAACCCCAATAGAGTTAAATGTAAAGCTAGTGCAAACAATCCCTTGTTCCACACATGAAGTAGTGCCCTTGATCAGGGGTTAGAGATGGATTTGGGATTCAGCCTTGTGTTAGAAGCTGGTTAGACAACCGTCTGCTGTAAAGAAATGAACGCAGACGGTAGAAGTGATTAGTGCAGAGACGGCGTGTTGTTTAAGACGACATAACGTTATCAGATGTGTGTTGTTACTGAAAGTGCTTCTGTGATGGTTTTGTCAGACAGTTGCTCTCTCTTTATGAAATAAATACAGTATCTGTAAACATTACAGTTTTGTTGCTTTAATGTGCACGACTCATGGCCTTTAAACAAAACGGAAGACGAACTGAATTGTCCATATAATGAACTTGTCGTGTATCTGCTTTTATTTGCCGTCGCCTCTCGGCCTGCCGTCTCATGTTCACGTCTCTCGTTTAATCGCAGCCGTGTTTCTGATCGAGTCACGTGACTTGAGCACCGTTCGGAGACTTGTGTGGGAAAATCTGCATCCTAAAAAAAACTCCCAGTTTTGTTTGTTTGTTTGTTTGTTTGTTTATTTATTTATTTACTCCTCTTACATTACAGTGGTGCAGATTTTTCACACCGGCGTGTAAAAGTCAAAGACAATCGGACGTCTCAGGCGCTTCGGTGAAGAGAGAACGGATGGAAGGACAGCCAGGTTGCAGTAATTAGAAGTTGATTACGAGGGGAAACACCAGCCCGCAAATGTGTTTTTGTGATATTAAGAAAAGAACAAAGTTCACGCTGTTAAATGTTGCCAAGCAACTACATCTTAACGTTTGCCACTGGGATAAAGAGAGAGAGAGAGATGAAGAAATAATTAGATGAGCCGTCATGCCAGAGAAAAACATCATAATAAAAAGTAATAATATAAGGACAGTAGGAGAGACGGTGTGGTCCGAGTGTTTTGTTATCGTGAGGGAAGAGAGACGGCGGTCACGCGAGCGGCTCCAGACCTCCATCAGAACGAGCGACAGGTGTGAAATCGACAGCCGCTGGTGTCGGTGACCAGGTGGACGCGGCGTCCTGGCCGGAGACTGCACGGCGTCTGTGTATGTCAAAACAATAGTCACCCCTTCATCGTCTGATAACTAAAATACACACGGCCTGTCCTTTACTGCTGCCACACAGTGATGATATTAATAATGCAGTGCACTTAATAAGTTTCAACAAAAAAGTGCAAACGGGGCTTCGAGTTAGTTTAATTCAATATTTTCTTTTTTTTTGACAACATATTAACATAATGTAAGTTGTTTATTATTATTATTATTATTGTATACCTGAATACAGGATAAAGCGGTATAGACGATGAATGAGGGAGCATTCAATGCATTTTGAACTCTTTGTTTGGAAAATAAAAATTCACAGGGTGATTTTGTAAAAAGTTCAAATAAATAATAAAGAAAAATGTATTAATTTCTCCAATTGCAAAAACTTTTTTTTTTTAATTATGGAAGGTAAATGAACTAAAAATGTTATTTAGCTCAAAAAGAGGAAAAACTTTGTGGTTGTGTAAAAAAAAAAAAAAAAAAAAAAAAAACCTAACGTGAAAGAATGTATAACTTAAAGGAACGTAACAGTTTGCAGTATCAAGGTAGAAAATTAGGGCTGGAGGAATTTAATTAAAAAAAATTTATTTTGATACTTTAAAGTGTAAGAATTTATGTTGAAAATGTAAGAATTAAGAAAATAACACTGAAAAGCAGTAGAAATAGAAAAAAAATACAATTAAATAAAATTTATTGTTTAGCTTTTTAGTTATTTATTTAAAATTTTTTAAATTTGAACGATCCACAAATTAATCAAAGAAGAAAAATTCCCAAAAATTTCAGTATTATCGGTTATAAGTTTGCAAGTTTTTATATAAGAGTTTGTGATTGTTAATAAAATACTCTAAAAACATGTCGTAGTATCTCAAAAATTATTATGTAAGTAGTTTTTAAATTCCCGTAAAAGAATGGAAAGTAAACTTGTCTCCTGCGACCTTTCGCTGATCCTGTTCCTCACATCTGCTCATGAAGCTCATCTGTCTCAATGTTTTCGAGAAAGTCTTGCCTCTTCTGAGATGCTTTTCAGTTCACCACAGCTGTAAAGAGTGATCACTAGCGACACTGCAGCTCTTCAGTCAGCTCTCGCATTAACAACTCATTCCTGCTTACGTTTTTTTTTCTTCCAGTGGTATTTAAACCCCACTGTTCAGGGTTAAAAACCCAAACTATCAGCAGTTTCTGAAATCCACAACACGACAGCCAGAGTTAAATGTTTCAGCTCGCATGTTTGATATGAAATGGGTTTAGACTCTTATCGTCCCTACACGTCCGAACTCCTTCCAGTGGTGTTTATTCATAAGTAAGATCACCAGACCTTTTTCAGAACGGAGAGGAATTTCGCGCAGCCACTCAGCAGAACCATCGGAGTGGAAACTCGCTTATCTGCTATAAACAAGCCAAAAGAGGGAAATGGAAGATGTCCCGGTCCAGGCTGGAAAGATTCATGTCGGTTCTTGTAGAGTTTGTTGATATTAAAATGACACTTCCGGGAAGCCCCGCCCCCTTTCCCAGAAACACGTACCGTCTGGACCGGACTCGCAGAGCGTCCTCGCCTCAGTCAGGGGGACGAGTGAAGGTTTTCAGTGTGTTAATGTAAAATTAAAACTGTATGTATTTAACATCAGTTCACAGTGTATAAAAACGGCACTTCTGGAAAACTTTTATCTAAAAGATTAACTTTGGGTGCAAATCTAACTATTTACAAATAACATTAATGATGATGAGATTTGCAGTAAAAGTGATTTAAATCCAGGTGTTTGGAGCTGCCGTGTTCAGAGACTGTGAAAATGCTGAGTGCATCAAAAATGTACAACACTGTGCAAAAGTCTTGACCCCCGTCATTTCTTCATATGCTGCTTTCAAAGCTCCAGATTTTCTTGTATTTTCAATGCAGTTGTGATAAATAACTCTCCAGGCTCCCTGAAGGAGGTTTTTTTTTGTCTCTCGTCTTCAGTCCAGTCCCTGTCCCGCTGTTTGTGTGTTAAGCCACACAGTCGGTGACCTATGAATCGATCAGGCCGGTGATTAGTATATACTTCTGATGCTGAGGGGTTGGAAGAGACGAGAGGGGAAACGAGGTCGCTGCTGCTGAGGTTGTGACATAAACAACCCATTTTTAAATTGTATCTTTAGACACTTGGTATAGATTTGTTCTTATTTGTTTATGTTAAATGATCTGTATTATTCAGTTTAATTTAATATATGAAGAAATGGGCTGTCAAGACTTTTGCACAGTACTGTATAAAGAAAAAAAAGATGCCATTTAAACTACTTGCTGCTGAATAACTGAGTCTCCATGTACAGTTAATCATATCATTACGCCTCACTTCTTCTCGTTATAACAACTGTAATGGTGGACGATTAAATGGTTTAATGATGTATTTTATGGTGAGCACGTGAACTGTGAATCACACTTACAGTCGCCATGTGATTTTGTCCGATTTGTCTCAAGCAGCTGTATTTCTTACAGGTTTTAAAGCATTAAAAACTCTTTAAAGGTTGTAATACTGTAAATGCTGTGTTGGTGTTTGTCTAAATGTCAATTTACAAAGTGGTAATATTTTGTTTCTTCTTTTTATCTTCTCTACACTCCAGTCAAGTAGGCTTTTATTGTCATTTCAACCATATAACAGTGCTGGGAAGTTTGGATCTTTTTAGTGACTCGGTTCTTTGAATCTCGTTCATCAAAATGAACAAATCTTGCGTTCTTTTGATTAGAAATAGAATAAAAAGTTACATTTTCAATAAACAAACCCCCAACACGTCTACATACACAAATTTTGGCTTTAGTTCCAGCAATGAAAATATTACAATGCAGTAGCTCACCATCATATCTTCTGGTTCGAATCATTTGTTCTTTTGTCACGTGACTCCTATAGACGCTATGCAGTGCATCACACATGGAAACAGAATTAAGTGGTTCTTCTCATGAGTCTTCCAGTCCGAGTCGTTCATTCTTTTGAGTCACATGGCGAAAGAACGAACCATTGAGATCAAAAGACTCAAGTGGTAACACGAAACTCATTTCTGTTTCCTGCGATGCTTTGCACATGCGCCCAGTAGAAAATGAGCGAATCACTCACTGAGACGACTCGTTCTTCTGAGTCGCGTTAAAGATTCGTTCAAAAAGGACGAATCGTTCATTAACGACCCATCACTACCATATACACAGTGAAACGAAACAGCGTTCCTTCAGGACCAAGGTGCTACATACAGTATAAATTAGCAAAACTTACTAGCGTAGACACCTAATTAGCTGACTAGCTAAGACAACAGAATAAATTAACAAAACTGTCTGTTTTAGTATCACACAAGCGTTCTCATGAATGTTAAGTGAAACCTGCATTATTTTAATGTTATGCAGAAGTTGCGCTGTTGGTGCGTCGTGATTGGCCGATTGGACCATCGCATGAAACTTCAGGTGTACAGGAGTTCCTAATGTGTTCTGGAGAACGCATGTGTACAGCGTTTGTCGAATTTAATTTATTATATATAAATATATATATAAATTTAAATAATAATTTATTTAATGTGGAATTTCTCCTCAGCTGTTTCTGTCACACTTTTATTCCCTTTAGAAATATTGAAACCGTTTTGTTCAGGTTAGAGAAGCAAAGCGGCAAAGAAAACCCCCTGCAAGTTTGTCTATTTTTATTTTTTTTAAGTTGTTGTTGTGTCGCTGCTTTTCTTCTTCATTGAAATTTCAAGTCTGTAATCCCGACCTTTAGAAAGCTTTTCATTGAGTCGAGTCTTTATTCGGCGGAAACCATTTTTTTTGTACCATATCATTATATTCCATCATCTTCTACAGGCCCATTGTGCGTGAACATTGAGCCGTTGTTTTTGTACTGAAAGTCCCGACACATCCGTCTCCGAGCCGTCTGAGAGCGAGCATGTCACTGCCCTGATACATTTCAGCCCCGTGGATCGGTCTGTTATAAACCCTGAGCATCATAATGGGCTCTCTTTTTCATTCGGCAGCGATTCATTTTTGTGGGGGGGGGATTCATTTGCATGAGAAGAGCTGCTGCTATTTGCATGAGATTTTGCGTGTGTGTGTGTGTATTTATGAAAAGGCTTTTCAGTGGAAATAAAGTATTGTTAACTGGATGTCTGTACTTACGGGTGCCAGATCTTTTATTATTGCGGGCCATCTCGACATCTGAAACTTTTCTTTTTCTAGAGAATCATTTATTCTGGTGAGGCTTCGCCGACACACAATGCAGATCATAATGTGTGTGTGTGTTTGTGGTTGAGTTTGCGGCTGTATGTTTAGGAAATCATTTATTCCCAGCTGAATTTCTTGCACAGAAAACTCCTTATAAGCGTCTAATGTTAACTCTTCGGCTAGTGATTTATTTTACGGCTATAAATACGGCAATCTGCAGTAGTTATGTAGCTGTGGAGTTTTTATTTTTGTTTTATTTCTCATAGTGCTGCTTCATCGACTCGAAAATAAGAGAGCGAGAGTGTTTTTCTTTTTTAATTACATGGAAGGTTGAATCAGTGTGGTCCGCTTCCACATTTATCATTTTTTTGCAGTAAAAGTGAATTAAATCCCGGGGGAGGGGCTTTGGGGGGGGGGGCTTTGTGGCGGGGGGGGGCTTTGTGGCTGGGGGGCCCGGCTACCTGACTGGTGTAGGCGACAAATTATTTCACTCTTCTGTAAATTTAATTCATTTTTAATCTCAAACGTACAAATATTCAGTGCTCTAAAACTGATCAAAACAACTGATGCCATCTTGTAACTTCCAAGTATGGCTTAATGTCTATAACTGAATCAAAATGAAATTAACCATCTAGCTGTGATGTATTGTACAGTTCTGTTTCGGACTGGATACGGTGAAATGGAAGAGAGACTGATGAGTAAAGAAGTCACGTTTAAAGATGGTCATTCTGTTTCAAACGTTTATCAGCTACAGTATTTTTTTTTCTGTTTGGTCTGATGAAACATTTTGCAGTTACAGGTCTCCTGTTGACCCGCTGTGTTAGTAATTGGACGATGGAGTGGTAATGGACCTCTTTCAATTCAATTAAATTTCATTTATACAGCGCTTTTAACAACAGTCATTGTCTCAAAACAGCTTCACAAAAATAAAAAGAAAATTTGAAAAGCAAATTTATGGAAGTGTGTGAGAAAAATGTGTCTAGATAATAATGAGATTGTTTCTGATGAACAAGCCAAGGGTGAAGGTGACGGTGGCAAGGAAAAACTCCCTGAGACGGCAATAGGAAGAAACCTCGAGAGGAACCAGAGACTCAACAGGGAACCTCATCCTCATCTGGGTGATAACAGATAGAAATTATATAACATCATGTG
>JAQMYJ010000007.1:26660589-26671871 GCA_030014305.1 Clarias laeviceps
TTATTATTATTATTATTATTATTATTATTATTTCACTATAGATCAGAGCAATTGAGGGTTTAAGGGTCTTGCTCAAGGGCCCAATGTGGCAACATGGTGGTGAGGTTTAAACCTCAGACATTCTGATCAGCAGTCCATCACCTTCCACTGTATATACAGTCTATAGCCCTATGTGATCATACTGTAAATACACTACTGTGCAAAAGTCTTGACACCCCCGATTTCTTCATACGTTACTTCCAGAGAGCCGGACTTTCTTGTCTTGAAGGAATACAGAACTTCTCCAGGCTTCCTGAAGGATGTTTCCGTCTCCCTTTATTTTCAGTCCAGTCTCTGTAACTGAGCAGTTTCAGACGAATGTATCTTTGTGTTTGTTAAGCCACACAGTGACCTATGAATCATTTAAGAGTTAAAAAACCATCTAACTTGAGGCCTGACCCAGTGAGAAACAGGTGCAGATGATGCCAGATGATCAGGTCGGTATGATTAGTGTAGTGCTGATGCTGAATGCTGAGTGGTTGGAACAGATGAGAGGGGAGATGAGGTCGCTGCTGAGGCTGGTACATAATTAACCAGTTTTTAAATGGTATCTTTAGGCACTTTGTAGTATAACATCTGTTTCTATTACTTTAGTTGAATCTACATTATACAGTATAATTTGATTTAATATGAAGAAATAAGGGGAGCATAAGACTTAAGTCTCCATAGGACTGCATGCGTTGCTAGTTAGCTCATGTGTTGACCTTTGACCTGATCAGAAGGCGACATATTTCAGGTGTTCACTCTTTAGGTGCGAGTTGTTTTTGAATAGGCAGATTGTTTACATGCTACACGCGTTTACATGCCGCCCCTTAAACCACTCGCCCTCGTAACACGTCCCATTTTTATCTTTTTCACAAGCAAACCAATAGGAAATG
Organism: Clarias laeviceps; assembly: GCA_030014305.1. Lineage (NCBI taxonomy): Eukaryota > Metazoa > Chordata > Actinopteri > Siluriformes > Clariidae > Clarias > Clarias laeviceps. Next base: position 26,661,507 of record JAQMYJ010000007.1, read on the forward strand.
AGCACAAAGCACAAGTCCGGATGTTTGCTTGAATTATTTTCGCCTGGACGTGCTTGCAGGGCCAACCATTGTTCGCTATCTGACAGGAAGTTTTGAAGCGCTGCTGCATACATTTACACTTCTGCATTCGTAAACACAGAAGAGCCTTAAATGTCCAGCTGGAATTCTAAATTATTTTTTTTTCCATGACCTATCCAGCTACCGTGATCTTTTCAGCTTAGTCTGATCTGTCAGTTTGAGTGCGCTGATGTGTTTCAGATAGATAAACAGTCTCTCTCTCTGTCTCTCTCTCTGGCTTCCCGAGGGCCACATGGGACGGTCGCAGCTCGCCTCTCCGCGCTCTTCATTAGCACTAAGCCGTGATTGATTTAAACGAGCTTCGAGCAGTGAGGACAGACTGTCTGAAAATATTTATAGAATATAATGATGGAGAAAAAATAATGGCAAGGTAGCGCTGTGTGCACGCTTTAATTAGAGGGAAGTTTTTGGGGAGCGATTTGTCTGGCGGTTCGCGACGTTTACCGCATGTTCAATTAGATCTGGCTTTCACTCGGACAATTTTATCATGACGAGGTTAAAGAACATTATTCCAGTTCTATGTTTGTTATGTATGAATAAAACACTAATGAAGAAAAGGCTGTTGTGATGCAGTGGAGTTTTTTACCTCTTAAATGTTTATTTTATTTTTTTTGTTTGTTTGTTTGTTTATAATCATCATTATTAGAGACAGTCATGTCTAACTTTTTAAACTACATTCATAGTTGCATTTATTGTGTAATGACCTTCAACATCAGCCTCTCCGCTTCTTCATATTATTATTATTATTATTATTATTATTATTATTATTATCTCTCTCTGAGTAAGTAAACAAATGAGCAATCGCAAGCCGTAAACACCTCTTTCATGAAGATGTTGTAAACCCACCATTTCTGGGATTTCCAGTTTGGAATCTGGTTGCGTTCATGAATGTGGACCATGAAAAACTGATTTTGAACTTTAAAAAAAAAATTCAAGATTCAAGTCAGATTCCTAAAGACATTTCTAAAGTTACTGATCACTCGCGACTCGGTCATCACGTGGTGGAAATGGAGATGGAAATAAATGATCATCATTTTGTAGAAAGTTAAGTTGCCGTGCTTTAGGAGGTCACGGAGAGACTTTTCGGCGCCGTTATAACTCAGTATGTGAAAGCCGCACTCTTGGATTTTCCATGCTGCTTGATTAACTGTTTTCAGGAAGCGCGTCCGGCTCTTAACCGCGGTATAGAAAAGAAAAACAATAATCCCTGAACACTTTTAGCCTCTCACAAATTTATTTATTTATTTATTTATCTGTTTATTTATTTATTTCTTTATTTATCTATCAATGTAATCATCATTATTAAAGACGGTCAGGCCTTACTTTTTAAAACTGTATTTATAGTTACATTTAATGTGCAACGTCCCTGAACAACAGCTTCTCCTCTTCTTCTCTCTCTCTCTCTCTCTCTCTCTCTGTAAAGCAAACGCGTTGAGTTGAGTAATCACAAGCCGTAAACGCCTCTTTCCTAAAGTTGTAAAACTGAGGCCTTGTTTAGACTGAATGTCCGTGCAGTGAGATTAACAGTGTTTTCAGGAAGAGCGTCCGGGTTTAACCGCAGTATAGAAAAGGAGAAGCGATCATCCCTGGACAGAGGGAGAAAGTGGGAGGTCTGATGGCACTTTAGGGAGGATGAGACGGGGAGTGTACAGAAACAGGCCGAAGTATGAGAAAATATCGTGCTGCACGTGAGCCTCCGGCGTTGTCACCATAGCAACCGATGCGGAGCGACGGTTCGACGATGTGTCTGAACAGAGCGAAATCCAATCTGATCACTTTCACATTACGGTTAAAGACCTAAAGATGGGAACATGGCCCAGGTTACAGTTTTATCTCTGACACTGGAGACTTTAGCATGATCAGTGTTCATGTGTCTGTTTTTACAAAACGCGGATCGAGTTGTTACTATGGAAACAATAACGTATTAGAATATAATCCTGTATTGTTGTTGATGTAGGAGCCAATCAGAATGCAGGATTCTCCAGCAGTGTTGGTGTTATGTGAACATGCTGTCTTAGCAAACAATAAAAAAAAAAAAATGAAAGCTTGAGAGAAAATAATCTTAATTAACTGAGATTAGTTTCCTTCTTTCTCTCTCATATCAGAGTGAAGCCGAGCGGAGCGTCTACCTCTCCTTCCCCTACGCCATGGCCTCCAAACCTCATCCTCCGCTCATGAAGAAACACAGTCAGACCGATTTAGTGAGCCGCCTCAAGACCCGCAAAATCCTAGGTGTCGGAGGAGAGGATGATGATGGAGAAGTGCACAGATCAAAGGTAAAGAAAAAAAAAACGCATTACGCCAACACTCTGACATTTCTCTCCGAGCACATGTTGAAGAAGCCGTGTACTGGTTTGTTTATCCTGCACCAAACAAACGGATATAAACCTCACGGTTCAAGGTTCCGCCGCTGGAAGCGAGATGTTCTATCACAGACGCTGTTTAGTTCGAGCTCAGAGCTTTGAAAGATAAAAATTCCAGAGGAGCGAAAGGCGTTTAGTGGGACAGGAGCAGAGTTTACAGTGTACAGTGAGTAGAGACGGCAGTGATCTTCAGCACTTCCACATTAGAGACGGATTTAAAAAAAAAAAAAAGCCTAGAGCTGTAAAGCGTAGTTACACTCTCGGTTCGATCACCTGTTTAACGAAAGCATGATGAAACCTGAAGGAAAATATTTAATGGCTGATGATTTTACAAATGTGTTCATTATTAGACAATTATTAGAGTAAAATCTCCTGCTCTATATTTCTCTATATAATCCCCTGATACACTAATGCACTTATCCCAGTGTTTCACTAGAGCTTGGACACCATCAAGGTAGAAAGTTCTCTCAGAACACTGAAGCCATGATCGGACTGTCTGCTTCACGACTGAAACGCCGGCCTCCCAGGAACTCCTTTAACATGTGGAAATGTTGAGCGAGATCAGGACCGTATGCGTCTCTTTCTTCCGCAAGTTTTCAAGAATCAGACGTTCCACTCGCTGAATGTTGACAGGAACGACTGCAGTGGACCTCGAGCCTCCACGGTTCTTTAAAATGTTTGCACCAAATGTTTCGACCGACCGGCCATTATTAACTCAAAAGGAGAAAAAAATAAGTGAGACTCTTGTAAAATGTGAGCATTTCGTGAAATAAAACAGTTGAAAACTGAACCAAGAATTAAATGAAATGAATTGAAGATTGATTAAAGTGCATAATCGATTCAATCACACATGTCTTCAGTCCATACATGATGGCAGTAGTGTTATGATGTTTCCATTATTCATATTCAGATGGAAATAAATGACCATTATTTTGTAGAAAGTTAAGTTGCTGTGCTTTAGGAGGTCACGGAGAGACTTTACTACGAAGTATGTGAACGCCGCACAACTTGAATTTTCCATGCTGCTTGATTTACTGTGTTTTCCCGGGAAGCGTGTCCGGTATAACTGCGGTATAGAAATGGAAAACAGTTAATCTCTGAACATTCTGATCTGATTCCTCTGCGAGGATCTGACGTTCCACTCGCCTCCTCGACCAGGATCGTCGTTCAGGATCAGTTCTTTAAAATGTTCGCACCAAGTGTTCACATGTTTTACTGCCGCGAAGAGTCTCATCATCGTACAGCGCTTGGATTCTTCTGTAGACGTCCAGTAGGCGGTTCAAAGAAACGAACTGAACTAAAGATCGATTGAAGTGCATAATCGATTCAATCGCACATGACGGCAGCCGTATTAGGATGTTTCAGTTATTCAGTCGCTTCAAACAGCCCAAATTGAGAAACTTGTAAAACAGCCTTTCAGAGGCTTTTAAAACGTATCCATTTCAGGTGATTATGTGAAACACTAAGCTTAATGTATTCGCATTAACATTGTCTGGACTCGTCTCTCTTAAAAGCCATTTGAAAGCAAATGCTCACATCCTGATCATGATAAATAAAATGCATTATTATTATTATTATTATTATTATTATTATGTATGCACCTTCCTGGTCACTCGAGGTCGCCTTCCAGATAAAAGATAAAAACAAGACAACATTGAGTGGAACTGAACGAGCTCTGATCAGTCAAAGGGAGCGACATTATGAAGTGCTTTAAATGTGACGAGGAGAATTTAATGATGAGGCCCCTGTATTACTTTTAATCACATAATTAAACTGCTGAAAGTTTTCCTTAACGAGTGACGGCCTGAAGTGTCACTAAATTGGCTTTAACATGTATTTCATTCAAGGCGTATATTTATATTTTCATACTCTGTATATATACAGTATATAGAGAGTCGAACTCAACACTCGCAGGCCTTTTTTACCCCCGTGTGAGGAGGCGCCATCGCGTCAGCCGTGTCGGATTCTTCTGACCTTAGATCAGGTTTTGGTGAAGGTGAGGCTGCACTCGAGCCGTGCGGTGTTTACTGACGGCTTTCAGGAGGCGATGATGCAGAATCATTAGAGAGGAAACCAACATCTCACAGACCCCCAGTACGGCACGGCACGGCTCCTCATCCTGCTGACCGCAGAGTCGCTGAGGTTTATTTTACTTGGTTTAAAATGTTTGTGTTTGTTTTGTTGTTTTTTTTTTTCCTCTTTCCATTTCTCTCTCTTTTTTCTTTCAGTTTGTTTGTTTCTTTCTTCATTTCTTTTCATATTTTCTTTCAGCTTTCCATTTCTTTTTTTTCTGCCTTCTTCTTGACTATATTTTCTCATTTTTTCCTTTTCATTCTATTTGTTTTTCTTTTCACTCACCCTTCTTCCTTCTTCCCATTCCTTTTTTCCATTTCTTTGTTTTTCTTCCCATCCCTTTTCTTTCTCTTTCCTTCTTTCTTTCTTTCTTTCTTTCTTTTTCAGTTTATTTTCCTTCTGTCCTTCCTTCCTCTCCTCTTTTATTAATTTGTTTTTTTCTTCTTTTCTTTTTCTTCTTTAAATTTTTCCCTTTTCTTTCTCCCTTCTTCTTATCTTTCCTTTCATTATCTGTCTTTCTTTCCTTCCTCCTCTTTATCTTTCTTTCTCCATACCTCTATTGGATTTTAATTCTCTTTGATTTGACCCAATACTTTTAAGGTATAGTTAAAACACAAACACAAATCCTCACAGTTGTTTCCTTTTCAAATATCAAATGTCTTTATAGTAAATAAAAGTGCATTCATTCGAGTCTGAACAAGAACTTGTGTTTAAGAAAGACAATAGAATATAATTAGGAATTCATCCCCCCCCCCAATCAACCCTCCTCTCATATATTAGATGCAACCAAAGCATCTCTCTTTCCTTCTATCTTCCCCCTCTCTCTCTCTCTCTCTCTCTCTCTCCATCTCCCTCTCTTTTTCTCTCTCTCTCTCTCTCCCTCTCTCTCTCCATCTCTCTCTCTCTCTCTTTCTCTCTCCCTTTCTCCCTCTCTCTCCCTCTCTCTCTCCCTCTCTCTCTCTCTCTCTCTCCCTCTCTCCCTCTCCACCCCCCTCGGCCTCTCTCCCTCTCTCCGTGACGTGGCAGGAAGGTCAACATGAAACGCGTTTGTATTCACACGCCGCCGCTCCCCGAGCTCTGTATTGTTCCTCATCATCCTCGTATCTCCAGGCGGCTGGAATCAAAGCGAGCATCCATTAAAGGCAGCTTCCATCTCACTCGTCCCCTCCCTACTGAACAGACGCACGGAGCTCGTGTCCGTCTACAAACACAGCTTCAGGTGGCTTTCACCAGCTTTTAATAACTAGATGAAGGCAGAAGAGTTTTCTTTCTCTCACGCTCTCTCCTGTGTTTCCACAGCAGGAAATTTACGTGGTTTGTGTCAAGTTCTTCTAGTAAATTCGTGATCGACTTCCTGTGTTACCTCAGTAGGATTTCAGACGATCTGAACGTTACTGAGGGTGTGAACTTAACATGGTTATAAAACTCTCACTGAACAGCGCTGAGATGAAAACATCATACATCACATGCACTATTTTGAGGATAAAAAATGTTTTTGCGATTGACGTGAGGTGAACCACAGTGGCTCTGATCATCAGGCCACATACAGGGCATCTCCAAAACAAGTACGATTTAACAGCTTACAGTCCGTGAAAAAAACAAAACAACATGCAGAATGTTTCCTAAGATCAATCAACAAAGGATGTATAATACAGAAATTAACAAAAAAATTATGATTATATAATAGAAATGGGAAAATTTTATTTTGTTACGAATGGCAATTTTTTTTGGCGTGTGCTGATTCACGTATCGACACACTGACGCCAAAATCAATGCTTTAGAAACCAATTTTAAGTTTATAATAAAGATGATGTGTCGAGCAGAATCTGCTGGTTTTCAGTTTGATTGATCGATTGAAACTTATGCGCTTAAGTTTGTTTAGAAATAATAATGATGACGAAGAACAGAGAGACGCGCTGCTCAGTAACACTGTAGCTTTGTCTTTAATTTAATTTAAAGTTAAATGTTAAACTCTTGTATTTGAAGTTAGTTTGTAGTGTTTAAATGCTGCGCTTGGCTTTTAAGTGAGAAAACTAATATTATAAGGAACGGGTGACGTCTAATTACTCAAACTTTTTTTTAAAGCTGTAAAATTGTAACCACATTAAGGGAAAATATCATTGAATCGGGATGTTTATAAAATTGTGATACTTTATAGAATCGCAATTCTAACCAAATCGGGATGATATTGTATCGGGAGGTGACTGCTGATTCCCATCCCTATCATTTATGCGCTCAGGGTTCTTGTTCGGGGTTCCTTTAGCAAGATGCAGAATCTCTACTCCAATGTGTCATGGCATGGAAGCGGTCAGTCTGTGGCGCTGCTGAGACGTTTTTGAAAAAAAAAAAAACAGGTTGCTTTGATAGCAGCCTTCAGCTCGTCTGTATTGTTGGGTCGGTGTTTCTGTTCCTCTTGACAATACAACATTTACTTTCATCCAAAAACATGACCTTGGACCACTGAGCAAAGCTCCAGTTCTTTTTCTTCTTAGCTCAGGTTAGACAGTTCTGACATTGTCTCAGGTTCAGGAGTGGCTTGACATTACCTGTAGACGTTGTGTGTTCAAAGACTTGAAATGTTTCACTTTTCATGTAATACATGAGAATTTCTGTAGTAAATGATGGAAGAACCATATTCCAATTTTTTTGATGCTCTTTTCTTTCCCGTTTTTCGCGCTCAGTCCTTCATAAAGGAGTGAAGGGAATAAAGGTGATGTGTCAATGACGTAATTACACATTGACATCACCTGGTTAAAAAGAGGGGGGGGGGCATTTTGGCATCATGGGACTGCACATGTATCTAACCCATTAAACCAGTTCGGAACAGATAAACTGCAATTAAGTTTTACAAACGTTAGACTTGTTTCGCTCAGCATGTGCAGAGTACAGAGGCTCAAAGATACATATTTTTAACTTCCATTGTAGAAATTATTGCTCTTTCGCCTTCCTACTTTTATTCATCTCTAGGCACTGTTGATGAGACGAGACGAGACGAGATGAGATGTGTGAGCTGATGGAGAAACAGCACCGCTGATCTTCGGGCAATCAGACGCCCTGATTAGATGAAACACTGGCGCTTTTGCAGCGTTTGACTATAAATGGCTCTGATTTCTGCTGAAGCTCGTTCACTTCTTGGATTCTGTTTAAGTGGCTGCTATTTGTCATGACAAGTTTAACATTTTGGCATCCTTAAAAGTGTCCTTTGTGCAGGAATGAAAAGAAGCTTGCTTTCATGCGGCTGCCTTAATTATGGGTACGAAGTTTCTACCGCTGACCACTCAAGAGCACAGACATGATCAGTCTACAGAACGTCACGTTGAGAGTCGGGGTGCTTTGTGGCATCAGTGAGGCTGCGTTCACATTACGAGCCACGTCGCTCAATTCTGATTCCGACGGTCAGTTCAGATTTGCATGTCATGACGGATCACGTTCATAATTACTACTGACTTTTATCTGATTCTAACACGGACGTGTCTGTCCTCTGATACATGTGCACATTGATGCGTCTTAAAATGCGTTATGAGTTCATGTGATTTGCTAATTTAAACAATGGGTGCGATTTTAGCAAAAATCTGCTTAGTCCCCGACTTACGAACAAGTTCTGTTCCAGGAGCACATTTGTAAGTCTAATTTGTTCTTAAGTCTGACAAAGTGAGTCTTATGCTTTTGTTTCAGAGCTGTTTTCCACTGTATTGGACTGTGAACTCTGTTTTGTTGAGGATTTTCCAAAATTAGGATTATTTACCATTATATAATTATAACTGTATATAATTATAAATATAAAACTGTATATAATTATAAATATAAAACTGTATATAATTGTAAATATTGGTATCTGCTGCCCTGCAGTGTCTATTTTTTGTACAATACACGTGAAATACTTCCATAATTGAACTGGAAATAGAATAGGTTTGTTAAGGTCATAAGGGACTATCTGTATTTGATGAGGTCCAGAAAAACAGACTGTTGACGTCAGTGAGAACTATGTGCAGAAAGTCGCATGAACTCCAATCTCCCATTCTCATTCAAGTCACATGACTGCATATCGGATACATGTTCAGTCTAGGGCCCCATACGGAAACGACTCCGAGTCACTGCTCTTTTCTTTTTTTAAAAACTGAAGCATTAAAAAAAAACAAATTTTAACAGCGATTCGTCTCTGGGGTCGTCCACTGTCACTGCAAAAAAAAAAGCCAGCTAAAGAAATATTCTTAAATCTAGCAAAACCTATTCATAGTGTTCATAGTTATAGTTTAAAATAAGATTACAATGAACCTAATATAAGATTATTAAGCTGATATCTGAACATTACTAAAATTGCAAGCGAAAAACGACTGGTCCTATTGACAGAAAATTTTGCATCTTTCAAGTAATAAAAAAAAAGGCTAAAAACTAGCAGCATTATCTTAACAACAAACTAAATGTTTATATAGTAAGATTTATTATCTTATTTTAAGAAACTCTTGATATGTTTGTTTAGATTCAATAATATTTCACTTGTTAAGATGTTAATATAGACTGACCATGTAGGAAACGACTACTAGTCATTATATTCATAACAGAGGCAACAAAGACTTGATTATATTTTATCGAAGGAAAGACGTGAAGAAACGTCTAGACGCCAAACAGAGAAACAAATACTGGACTCGGAAATGTTTTCTCTTTTTTGTACATTAGAATTAAATTAAAGCGCAAAAGGCGAGTTAGGAAACGTCCAGACCTTAAAACAGAAATAACTTTATTCAACACAGTCATGGTGCGGGTCTGGGTCCGGGTCAGTTCTGCTTACGTGCTTTTGAGAAAAGTGTCTGCTGTTGGGTGAAACTCTGTTCAGGAGTCATTTGATAACGATTTCTACAGAACAGTAAAGTTTACCAGGAGCAGGTAGAACCGTGGGTGTGAGATGTCCATGATCATGTTCTCAGCTTGCTTCTTGGCACTGATGTTCAAATCCTGCACTTTTCTACCATTTTTTTATTTTATTTATTTTTTGCTTTTTGAGCAACAATGTGAACGCAGCCAGAGATAAAGTTGGCAGAAGAGGGGATGAACAAGTAATACTTCAGCAGAGATGAGAAAACCTTAATACCCATGCCACGTTGGCATTCCGTGATGAAAATGGCCGCCGTTATACGTGTCACGCCACACCGGTGTCTCGTGAAACGCAAGAACAGCACACGTTTCTGAAGTGCTGACATTCTGCTGTGTCGATAGTCTTGGGTCATATTGTTTGAGAAAGAAAAAAAAAATCACATTTTCCGTTACCTGCTGTCCAAACCATGAGATTAGGGGAAGAAAAAAACATTGCAGTGATGGGAGTCTAACAGCGAGCCATGTCTAATTTTAACTTTTCTGTAAAGCTCGATCGACACCCACACCCACAGGACGAGCACCAGGGAACGCTGGCTTTCATCATCCTGAAATATCCCGGCTCAACACCCACTGCTAGGTGAAGAAGGAATCCTTTATTCCTTTCCATCCTAAACTGCCTGACCCTCCGTTTAGCAAAGCAGCACTTTGTTTTTGCAAACACTAAATAATTTTTTTATATTTTTGACCAGGCTTAGATTTTCCTGGCTGCAGCTCGACTAAAACCCCTTCAGTCCTCACATAATACCCCCCTCCCCTCCATTCCCCCGTCCTAATTTCACCACTTCTACCAAAATTATCTTTACGTAAGAGCATTTCGTCCAGGGTTTCAAAAGTGTTTTTGCCTCTCTCTCTCTCTCTCTCTCTCTCTCTCTCTCTCTCTCTCTCTCTCTCTCGCACACACACACACACACACACACACACACACACTCTCTCTCTAACTGTATCTTTCTCTCTCTTTATCACTCTCTTATTATCTCAC
>JAQMYJ010000007.1:26694255-26713430 GCA_030014305.1 Clarias laeviceps
TCCAACCAGAAGCGGGGCACCAGGACGAGTCAGACAGGTCCGGAGGGCAGAGGGAGTCTGGATCACTGGCAGCTCAGGAACGACATGTGTAGAAGTGGGACGTAACTGAATACCTAAGTGCTGTATGTTCATGTACTTTACTTAAGTAGTTTTATTAGAGGATATTTTTTACTCTGCTCAAACATACAGCAAATATCTGGACACTTACTTCACTACAGTTCTGCATGGCGTTGCGTTACCTAACCACAGAGGTGTGCAGGATTTTGAAGCAGGAATTTCACCACCTGCTGATTATTATGTGTAATTGTGTGACTCGCCTTTTCTTCAAAACACAGCTCATAACGCAACAGGTGTGTGAAATCCGAAGTGGAGTTGGTTGGAGACAGCAAAGAAAACAACACGTTTACAACCCAGAGAACCCGAAGTTCTGAGCTCAGACTGACGTACCCATTTTCGCCCTAGACGATTCTGACCACTGGTAGAGTCAGCAAGGATCACCTGCGATATGCTATGAGCTTGGCCTGACAAACCATAGACGATGCTGCCTGCTGTTACAGTCGGTGAGGATAACCTGTGACATGCTCACAGTATGACATAAAAGTTGATAATAAAGCTGCCTATGTGTGACACACCTATGATGGGTCTTCCTGTGTGTACTATTATGTCATAATGTGACATAAACACCTCGAGAGATTTATAATCTGTAGTCTCTGCTTAATCAGGCCAGCTTCCAAAGATTCAGCTTTCACGCTAATCTACAACGTCGACGCCCTCTCGCTTTTTCGGAAGTCGATCCGCTTCACTCGCACATCTGCACTGCATTCTGGGGAACATTTGTATTAGTGCAACTTTGTATCTCCTTGACATTCCAAATTGTAATTGTTGTTAAAGTCTTTCGTCTGGTTCTATAGTGGGGTCGCGACATCAGATTCGCACAAAACTTTGTCACAGGGTTTTTTTTAGGCCGGATGCCCTTCCTGATGTTACCCTTACACGTTTATCCGGGCTTGGGACCAGGTGCACTGAGCCCAGTTGTTGGGGTTTGGGGCATTGGTTGGGAATCGAACCAGAGACTTCTACATATTGAAGTTAATTAAAATAAAATAATGCACTTGTTTCAGGGTGGATTTTTTTTTTTTAACGATGATGCATGTACATTGGATTGGACTTGTATGAGCAGTGTGTAGGCAAGTTATATAACATGCTATAAGTCATGTACAGTGCGTTGTCACGGTCAAAGCGTGGGCAAGCTCGTGTGTGTGTGTGTGTGTGTGAGAGTGTGTTTCCGTGGTGACGGTGCTCTGCCGCATGGTGGAGAGCGCGAGCGTTTCGGTCGTGGGAGTGAGTTCAGCACTCTGCCACATTGTGCATGTGTGTGTGAGAGTGTGTTAGTGTGTGTGAGTGATCAGGAGTCTCTCCACAACGCAGCAGCGCGCGACTGACAGCTGTAGGACTCTTTATCCAGAAGAAAAGAACAAAATAATAAAACGTGAGTATCGCAAACGACATGCACTAAATAGAGGATTGGTTTGCACTTTTTGGAAAGTTTTGTTTTATGTCGTGCTGCTTTGATGTTCGCTGTTTTACGCGCGTTATTTTTTGGGGTTGTTGCTTTAAGAGAGAGAGAAAGAGAGCGAGCGCGCGAGAGTGCGCGCGAGAGAGACGCTGATGTGGCGCGAGCAGCGCGCGAGCCCCCCATAGTTATCTTCTGAGGTAAAAATTTTTTTAAAACGTGTAAAGCTCGACGTCTCCCACAAACGTGTACATGTGTAGTCGCGTAAGATCAGACGATTTTCTTTATAATATATATATGTTTGTATATAATTTTGTACTGGTTTATTTTCATCTTTGTGACAGACGACGCCAAATTCGTGCTGTAACTTGTGAGAGGATCATGTCATCAGTTTACAAAACTCATTCTCCTTATACATTCTTTCTATATAAAAGTTCCCAAAGTTGTTATCTGATATCATTTTCATCTGTCTGTTCTCCACCGTTAAAACTCATCAACCTAAATAAATAATAACAAGATTTAAGTGACATTTTGTCCTGTGTTAGTCAATATCACAAAAAGAAATTCATATCACGATACTTGAAGTCTGCGGCGATACATAATGTTCGGATAATTCACGATATTTGCTTTTCCTAATATGATATCTCCTGTATTAAAAACTACTATGTAGCTATGTTTTTTAACATTGATTACTAAAACCAGGGTAATGAAGGAAAAGAAGAAAAACAAGAATGGTTTTCCATATTAAATATGGGCAATATGACAATCACTATATATGGATCATGAGGTAGATCATTCCCAAAAAGATGCTTTTTATATAGGCATATACAGTATTTAATTTGTATGCCGGGAATTTGGAAAGAAATGTTTGTCAGAAAATTATTTTACAAAGTAAAATAATTTTTTTTGTCTTTTTTGTTAAAAATAAATAAATAAATGTCTAAAAAGATATCATGATACTTCAGAACATTGTATCCTGACCTAATTTATTACAATATCAGTATTATATCATCAAAACGCTATTCCTTATCCAGGTGATGAAATTATCAGTACAGATAGCAGCTACTTGACACTCAGACCAGTGCTACTATAGTCTGTTTTCTGACCCTGTGGACTAAACCTTTGCTTCACTATTGTTTGAGATAACAGTTATCGATAACAGAAGGAATCAATTATTGAAAGCGATCAGATCTGTTTCCAAAGTTCGAGTTCGAGAAAGAAAAAAAAAGTAACAAAAAATATCATGATACTTCAGAACATTGTATCTACTACAATATCAGTATTATGTCATCAAATCGCTCAGTCCTATTCCTTATCCAGGTGATGAAATTATCAGTACAGATAGCAGCTACTTGACTACTTAATTAGTGCCTCTATAGTTTGTTTTCTAACCCTGTGGACTAAACATTTTTCTTCGCTATTGTTTGAGATAACACTTATCAATTACAGATTTCAGATCCTGAGGTAATTTACATTATGGTGTTAGCAAGAGGCTAGGAGCTAGCTGGTATTGATTTTACTTGACTTTTTCCTTAAGGCATATTAGGTGGATATTGTTAATATTATATATATATCACAAAACTTTGAGTCATTGATATATAATAAAAAAGATTTTGAAATTATGTTCAGAAAAAAAGCATTTGGAAAGGAAACAATTTAGTCCTAAATTTCATTACCATATTATTTCTACATTAAATAGAGTTAGAAAATTTCTGCCCATACTTTTGAAACTATTTAACATATTTGTTAACATTTTATATATATAAAAAAAATACATTTTAGCGCATTAAAGTTAACTATGAATTTTTAAACTTGACTTAAAAATAATGATTAAAATGTTTCATGTTTTCATTGCTAAAAAATTATATATTTGATTTGGTGTAAAAAAATTTTTTTACTCTTATTTATGATAGATTTACTAATAAAAACTAAGAATTTAAACTTCAGTAATTAAAATTCCTAAAAATATAATATGTTTTTTTTTTTTTTTTGGATGAAGTTCTGTGCTGAGTTTCTTTCTGTCCCGCCATTGTGCCTTGTTGTCTGGGCTCCTTGTTAAGGTTTATTTGTGGTCCGTAGGGGGTCGTAAATATAAATTGTGCTAGTTACCGAACTACAAAATTAGCTCTGTTTGCTATTTGTGAACTGGTCAAGCTTTTGATTTGATCAACAACACAGCTAAATACCAGCTCTGTGTGTCAGTTTCTTCTTCTTTTTTTCTCAGTGAATTAATGGGACATCTGTCACTGGGGGTTAATGCCCTCCTTATGAGGTGGTGGTGGTGGAGCGAATGCTTTTCCGAATGTAGGTCATCTCTGACTTTCCAGCGGAATCTGGCGCTGGTTTTGCTGTGAAGTTCTAATGTGAAACACATGTTTCGCTGTTGAACACAGTCTGCTGTTCTCGCTCTGCATGATGTAAACTGTCTATGTTTCAGTAAATGTTCCCTAAAATGGTGTACGCTTTAAGCTCGTCTTGTCATCTTTCAGTAGAAGTTGACACGGCTATCAACATGCTTTCAACAGCTAGAGGTCCAGTTCGACCGCATTCCACATTTGTCTTTATTCTAACAGGAAGTGTAGTTTGTGTGTCTCTTTTATATAGTTGTAACTGCAGCAGTCTTTACTAAGATGTTTCCATCCGGAACTTAATAACGTGCTTTTATTATTTTAGCGGTTACTCACTTACGGTATTTACTGTAAGACCTCATCAATAATGTCACTAACAAACATCATAGCTTCAGACCAGTCAGGTTCAAGATTAAGGCATAACAACGTTGCATTTAAAGAACCAGCATTCTAAGCTTGTCAGCTTCCTTACACAATCTTGTTACGTTGTCCATTATGATGTAAATACTGTAATCTTACCCATAACTGATGTAAGCTAGCAGCATGTAGCTAGGTATGCTAGGTGCTAGGTAGGAGTAGTGACCTTATAGTTGCATAATATTGCATTCATGTATATACGCGGACTGTGACTTTAAAAGATGATGCGCTTTAATATTATTAAGCAAATTATTATTTTTTTTTTCTTACAATTATTAAATAATATTACACTCTAGGTCGTGCAGTTATCAGATGTTGTAGATATCAGGAGTCAGCCTTGTGGTAGAAACAAGTTAGCTTTTTTAGCACGGTTTACGCATAAATAGAAGAACACAGAAGTAAATCAGAACATTTTAGAAACGTTTACTGAGTAAACAGTGTGTTGTTTAAGACGACATAACGTTATCAGATGTGTGTTATTGCTGAAGGTGCTTCTGTGACTGGTTGTGAATGTGTGTTTTGTCAGGCAGCTGCTCTCTCCTCAGTACTGTGGACTGTACAGACCGACTCTCACCCACACTGAGACCCACAGAAACACTGTTAATTACACTAACATGTAATGCAGATTGACACATATAGTTAAAGATCCCAGTGCTGTTGCTATCTATTATCACCACTCTTTGAAAGTCTCTCGTCCAATCAGATTGCTCAGTTGAAACTAAATGTTGTTTAATGGTTTACGTGGCATGTTCATAAATACCTGACAAGCAGCTTTATCCAATGTTCATTTTCGCAAACAACAATGTGACAGGTTCAACTGCAAGCAAATACGTTTTTTCAACTGCAAGCAAATAAGTAATGATGCCCTGAAGCAGCCAATCCAAATTGGCTCGATTGATCTCTCGGACCGATCTTATGTATAACATGGTGTGATGTTTCTTCAGTTCTGCTCTTTTGCCATGTTTTTTTTCCTGACTATATAGTTCCTACTAAATATCAAGTGTGTTAATTAATTTAATTGCTGTTTAGCTAGTTAGTAAAGAAGTGGCAAATCCAGACACTTCATCACATCTTGCCGTGTACAACCTCTCGTTAAATGTGTGTCACATGAAATGTCCCGATTGGAAGAAAGCAGTTGCGGAGATTTCACATAGACATATACAGTACAAAGACATGTGGCTTGTCGGTTGCTAGTGTGAACAGACATGGGGGTTAAACTTTTCCTCTTGGTCTTTTTGAGGACAGGTTTGAGGACCCCACTTAACCAGAGTCATGGTCTTCAGGTGCTGGAATGTACGTAGACCGGCGCCGGCCCCATTATTATTATTACTATTTCTCCTGTTTACATGCCACGGAGCGTGAGAGTGTTTGCCTTCTCAAGAGGATCCACTTGTTCTTTACCCTCCCGTTTCTATGGTTGCCACGGGAAACCATCCGGCATTCACGAGACTGAATTAAGTCGTCTGGAGACGGAGAGAAAAAGCGGACGGGGCTTTATTTAAAGGCCAGCGTGATTTGGGTCGGGCCATCTGCGACGGTGCGGTGCTGCTCGCTGTCAAGTTTGTGTCAGCAGTGGATATAAAGCCATCTGGATGGAGAAGCTTGTTTTTCGGGATCTATGAACAATTTTGCTCTGCTCATTTAAAAAAAAAAAAAAAAACCTGCAGATCTCATTTGTGTGGCGTGGACCGTTTAAGCCAGTGTACGTCTTTAGTGTGTGTAGAGTTTCTGCTTTTGTAAGCTGTGAAAAGCGTCACTGAAAAGCTGCCTTTGTTGTTGTGGGAAATCAAAGCTGGCCCTGTCTCTCAGCAGGGTGTGTGTGTGTGTGTGTGTGTGTGTGTGTGTGGAGGGGGGTTGGAAAGAGGAAAGGCCTTGGGGTGTTAACTAGCACCTCGGTGTGCGTCGCATGCTGATGAACTTCAGCTCGTCTACCCCCCCCACCACCACCACCTCCATAGGGAACTTCTAACACTCTTTCCAGATGTTTTAAAAAAGTCCAGATGTTCTGACATGCACACCTGAAGCATATCACACTAGTTTCAAATCACTTCATTACCTCATAATTCACACTTATATCACCTATATCTCTTTGTTATTTATCTGATTATTAATAAATTTTTTTAATTGCATTTATTTTGTGGTCCCAGTTTCATGTCACGTCTGGTTTAACCGCTGACGGAAGAATAAATGCTGTTCTTCTTGTATTACTTTCATCATCTCAGCTCTGACATGTCCAAGTCTTTAGTAATGGATTAGACTAACGTTTTTTCCCGTGTCTTTCTTCCTTTGTGACGTTTTATTTCGTGTTGCGACTGGTACAGGAAAGTACAATAAGGAGTACGGAAAGTGTCCTACTTTGTCCTTTTACTTTTTCTCTTCTGCAGGAGTGTCCATGATAAGTGAAAGACAGTAACGTGATCCTCCGTCAGACCTCCGCTCTTCCCTCATTCAGCCTATGGATATAAATAGCAGCGCTTTGAAAATTCTGACAGCCGAGGAAACGAGTCGAGGAGGTTTTTATAAGGTCGGGGTGAAGGGAGGCAGAGCGGAGTTTGTTAATTCGATGTTTCTGACACTTCCTGCGGAGTCGGAACATCAGAACTTTTTTCGAAATAGTTTGAGCTTTGAAGAGAAGAACTTCAAAGAGAGATGATTTAAATACCACAAATCCTCAAATCATTACGATTTCTAACTCGTTTATGTATTTTAATCAGAACTGCTTACACGAAATGTCCACCAACAATCCCTGATCATTTGTCAGAATTTTTATTTTTTTAGAGAACAAGACAAAGATTTTAGCTGTCCATCGAATGAGGAGGCGGGGCCAACAGGAGGGGCTGAAGTGTCTTGTCAAGTTGTGTTAGTTGCAGATAATTTTTTTTTAGCTACATTGTTGTTGGGTCTTGTTTACGACATCGTATCTAGTATTATGAGTTTTAAATTGACTTAATTTCAAAATATCAACATCCTGATTTTGTAAAAAATAAGACATAATAATAACATTCACACCCGACCTTCATATTAAACTATTTGAATAAATGAATTAGTGAATCACCAGGAGTCACTCGATACGATATTATCGCAATATCTCGGTGCAGACTCGATTTGTATTGCGATTCTGTAAGTATCACGATTTTATTTATATCCCGATTGAATATGGTTGTCATTTTGTCAGATTTTGTTAAACAAATTTAGTAAAATCCGCTCCTGACACACAAGATGCTCTGCTGCCTGAATAGTTTAGAGTGCACCACCTGTGGGATTATAGAGGAACTGCATCATATTATCACCTTAAATGCAAAAATATACAAATTAAAAACTAATTTAAAAACTTGATTTTGTAGTCAGTGTGAATACATGACACATGAATTACCATCCAAAAGAGTCGCAATAAGTTCCTCATTTCTACTAGGAATATTTAACGATTTACAGGCTTCTTGATTTACAATCGATGTTAATAAACTTCCACATTGTCAGACTTTACATCCACAGATAAACTAAACCACTCTTAGACTTCCTTTATTCGCTCACACATCTCCACTAGCCAATCAGTGACGTGGTGGGCGTGGACTTCAGTTTCAGTGACGGTGCGCTGCCTGATCCCATGTGTTTTCCTTCCTCTCCTCAATAGCACTCTTTTAACAACAGAGTTTATTAACTGTATGCTTTGTGCTATTTCATCCTCTCTTTAGTCACCGATTAGCCGCATGCGCTCCTTTTATAACATGTCTACAAACCGGTTTCGAGTCTTTTCAATTGTAAATTGCAGGTTCTCTCAGAGAGCACACACACCTTTGAAGTCAATCTGGTTAAGACTGTCTTGTTTTGATTATTAATTATTAATGCATATTATTAACAGTGATCGTCTTTTCTGTGATTTGGTTTTCGATGAAAAGCTTAAGGATGCAACAAAATTATCATCATGATTTTCAGAGGCGTTTCCATGATACACGACGTGTATAAGGATATATATATATAGTTTAGCAAAAACATTTTGCTAGCAGGAGACAGAAGAAGGACCGTTAACAGACATAAAGCCGCTGTGTATTTTCGTAGATAATTACATTAGATGGCCAAAAATTTACAGAAACATTACTGATGCTTTGATAAACAGATAAAAGCGTAACCTCGCCACTGCTAAAGCTTCTCTTCTGTTGATTATTGTCATATGTAGTATGTTGTGGCGGACTTCAGAACTTATTCAAAAGTCAAATAAGTCTGTGGAAATGGCTGAAGAAGATAATAAGGATAAATTTGCAGAAGTTTGATTTGTTTTCATAACGTACTTACCTACAAATATGTGCTTGCTAGCATTAGCATTAGCTCATGCAGTTCTTGTGTTGCAAATGTGACGATGCTCTGGAATACACTCTGCTAAAGTCACGCTTCATTAAATGATGTGCAGGTAACATTAACTAAAACTGACTTTTCAAGCTTTCTAATTAATAGCTAACTAACTGTTCTAGAGTTGAATCCCAAATAGCGTTAAACGGAAAGCTAGTGCGCTATGTAGGGTGTACAATCCCTTGTTCCACACACCAAGTAGTGCCCTTGATCAGGGCTTAGAGAGGGATTTTGGATTCAGCCTTGTGTTGGGAGCTAGTTAGCTTTGCAGCTAAGCGTTAGCCGTGAACAGAAGGACACGGACGGTTCAGAGGCGATTCAGAAGGAGGTAGAAGTGATTAGTGCAGAGACGGCGTGTTGTTTAAGACGACATAACGTTATCAGATGTGTGTTCTTACTGAAAGTGCTTCTGTGACTGGTTGTGAATGTGGGTTTTGGCACTGATTCCCATCCAGATGTGGGCGGGGCCATGGCGGACAGATGTTGTGACATAGGGTATAAAATGTATATACAGCAACGGTGAAATATAAGTTAAAATAGAAAAAAGTAACATTAAAAAGAGATTAATTTTGTAAATGGTAGATGGACGTTTTTAAAAAATTATGCTATAAGACATTTGTTAAACAGTGATGTGATAAATATAAATAAAGAAATAAATAGATAGATAAATAGGTGGATAGATTTTCAATATCTAGAATGAGGTTTTATTATCTACGCTGAATGTCGATGTTAAAGTATATCAGTACATCACAGGCCTACTTTCACATGCACTAGAATTTTTGTGTAAGAGGTTGTTTGTTTTTTTGTTGTTGTTTGTTTGTTTGTTGTTGTTTTTTCTATTGAGATGGCTCAATTATTAAACTTTAAAAAGCTTAAAAAAAGGAGATGCATGAAAGCTAAAGTCCACTTTGTATGAGGAGTTTGTTTACTGTGACCTGCATGAACTCGTGCATCCCAGTAAAATCCCACGTAAACATTAGACAAATGATAAAACCTCGCACTGATAAGGTTCCAGGTGTTGAGTGTGAACAGTGTGTGAACGCGCCCTTTTGTTTGCGTCTTCACGACCGACACGAGCGTCTCCTGTCGCCTGGTGATGTAACCGATGACATCAGGCCGCTCTTTTCTCAGACACACTCAGAGGACGCTGAACTTTTGTCTCGCAGTGTAGCGTCTTCGTCCTTGTTACGTCTCGTTACTTTCAGTTTTGCTGTGAGGTCAGGAAGTGTGTCGCGTCGTGCAGCGTGCAGGCTTTAGAAGCAGCGTCGCTACAAACACCAGGAGAAAAATCCTCAAGCGTTATATGAACTCGTGTTTGTTTTACAGACTTCATAAGCATTGAACTGTATGATTCTAATTCATTTATTCACATCTCGTAGTAAAATCGTTCATTATGTTATGATAATTGCTAATGTTTTGAATATATAATGTCCTGAAATGTTCTTTTTTTTCTTTTTCAGAGTCAGCAAAATGGGCAAAGGTTGCATCACGGCTACCAAGTACTTCCTGTCTCTCTTTAATTTCCTGTTCTTCGTGAGTATTCTTCTCTCTTTTGTGTTTTTGACACGTCTCATGACCCTGACTTTGGCAGATAAACAAAATGCTGAGGGATAAATGCTGCTGTTTATCGTTGCAGCATCCTAAATTTGTTATTTACCATTTGTTATCAACAGATTATGATTTGTTCCTTTATTGAACCAGTTCTTGCTCCACCAACACGTATCCTTCTGGGCCTGGTAGAACTAACAAACTGCGACTGATGGAGCTGGTGACTGACAGTTAGTGTCATTAACAGGGTTGAAGGTGGTTTTAAATTTGTACCGGTTCTGTGTAGCTCAAAAGGTGAGGAGAAGAAACCATGGAGGTGGTGGACAGTCCTGAAAAACCTACCAGATTGACTTTATATTTCCACTTATTCTACTTTAGAAGATCAGCTCCGTTAACTTTCGGGTTCTATGGTTGAATCCCAAATTAAATGGAAAGCTAGTGCGCTATGTAGGGTGTACAATCCCTTGTCCCACACACTAAGTAGTGCACTTGATCAGGGGTTAGAGAGGAATTTGGGATTCAGCTTTGTGTAAGAAGCTAGTTAGCGTTGTAGCTTGCGTTAGTAATAATAATAAGTCAGGAAATCTTGGATGGAAGATCATATTTTAACAGTTTACAAAATGAAGAAACATAACCCTTTTTTTTTTTTTGGCGTTCTCCAGTTTGCAGAACAGCTGTATTTTGGGGAACTTTATGTTCAGGCAAGATTTATGTTTTTAACAGAGTTATCTTTATCAGCCTCCTCTCTCTCTCTCTCTCTCTCTCTCTCTCTTTTTTTTAAAGACATTCCTGTAATTACAGAGATGATAACCACCTGGGTCTCTGCGGGTCCCCTGCGCGTGCCCCCACCCTGACTAAATGAAACCTCTTACCCAGACATACGCCCTTTAAATCACAGGCCTCCCTCACCAGGTCCAAACAAATTCGTCCGGAGCTGTAGCATTATCCCCGGCACACATGTCCGCATCAAAGTTACGCCACAGGAGGAGTTGTTTAGGCTCGACGTCGTACCGGGAATGAAAGAGTGAAGCGGCGGCGAAGTGCTAGATTACACCCTTCGCTACTACGCCGGTGGTGCACCGGGTTATTTCAGGAGCAGAAACTTTATTTTTAGCGTCCATGTTCTGAGAATACTGATATCAGAGCTGGGTCTCTACTGAAACGCCGGGTCAGTACTATAACACGCCCAGGATGTTGGTCCAAACCAGATCCGATCCCCTTTTATACGTCATCTGTAAAGACTTTTCAGGATCTTACCTGATGTTTACGCCACAGCGGTCTTAAATATTTACACCGAGGGAGGCGTGTGACTGTAACAAGGGTTTTTAGGGTCCAAGCACTATGACATCAGCACGATGACATCATGGCTATTATGTCATTGACATCGCTATTGAAAGTGCTGATGTCATAGTGTGTGAAGGGCCCCCTAAGGATTTTTTTTCCAGCATCGGGGCTTTTTAGGGGTCTTAATATGCTCAAACACTCGGTTGGAATCTGCTGCCATTAGGGTGCCTGAGCGACACGAGAATTTGCTGCATAGCTCATACACACTTGCACGTATGAACATGAAACCCAGTACACATTTAGAGCTCATTGAGCTGAACAACTTTCGCATTGCACGTCATGGGCTCTACTCAACAGGAAGTCAGTTATTTTGGGTCATTTGCAAAACGCACACAATGGATTTTGATGTACTCCTCCTAGGGGATTTATGCGACCGCCACCAAACCGGGCCCATGTGAGCTCAATACATAGAGGATGCAAAATTGCGGAGCGATTTTTGATATCTCAAACGGGTCAGCCGTGACGACGCCTTAAACCTATGCTGAAAAGTGGTTAATAACTTTCTGTGTGACATCACATTGAGTGACATCATAGGGTAATTATTTTTTTTCCCAGCATCTGGGGGCTTTTTCATAGTCTTGACATAAAATTCCCTCTATTCTAAAATGATGTCATACTGGTATTGGTATGTCCCCTTCACCACTTTTGTCTTTCCGGGGTGTGCCCGGGGATGTGACGGCACAAGGTGCTTGGGCCCGCTCATCGTTGCTTGCAACTAACTGGAAGGAAGAGACAGTGAGAGGCTTCTGAGGGAACGATGGTTCTGAGACGCGTTATAGACGTTTGATCTTCTGCAGTTTGCTAAGGTGTAAGAGGAATAAAACACACGAAACTGCGCTGTTACTGGAAAATATAATGAGCGGTCGTGTGTGAGAGCGGCGACGCCACGGCCGAGCTTTTACTGCCTGAAACAGGAAGTGTTCAGCACAGGCCCTGGGGTCGGGCCGGACTGTGAGACGCAGATTGATGGGGTGCGTTTGGGGCAGGTTCTGGTCGTCTCAGACACAGGCCACATCCGCTACCACCTCCCCCCTGCTCCCCCCCTGCTCCCCCCTCCCTCTCCTGCTGCTGTAGCTCCGGCTGCCACGCACGACCAGGACTTGATCAATCCCAGATGTTTTAGTGATGTACTGCAGAGGAGAGAGAGAGAGAGAAAGAGAGAGAGACGGAAAAAGAGAAAGAGAGACTGAGGTACAGTGAGAGATAGACAGAGAATGAGAGAGTTGTGGAGGAAAAGAGAGAGAGAGAAACAGACAGAGAGAGATGGAGAGAGATGTCGGAAGAAAAAAGATAGAGTAAGACAGATGGAAACGAGAGAGAGAGACAGAGAGAGAGACTGAGAAACAGAGAGCTAGAAAGAGAGAGAGGGGGAGAGAGACGGCTCTTAAAAAAAACCAATGGTTTGAACTTCTTAGTGTCTTCCAGTTCACTCTGGCACAGTGTATACATGCGTGTACACACACACACACACACACACACACACACACTTCCCTCCTTTCGTCCTGTCCAAGTGATTTGGAGCCACCAGCTTGTAAATTTAAAATGTGAGGCCCTGCTTTTCCCCTTTACTCCAGTTTATGATTCATTCTCTCTTTGTCTCTCTCTGTCTCTCTGTCTCTCTTTCTGTCTGTCTGTCTGTCTCTCTCTCTCTGTCTCTCTCTGTCTCTCTCTCTCTCTCTGTCTCTCTGCAGATCTTT
Source organism: Clarias laeviceps (assembly GCA_030014305.1). Lineage (NCBI taxonomy): Eukaryota > Metazoa > Chordata > Actinopteri > Siluriformes > Clariidae > Clarias > Clarias laeviceps. Next base: position 26,707,467 of record JAQMYJ010000007.1, read on the forward strand.
GGAGCGCTGATTATGGGTTTTGGACTCTGGATCCTCCTGGACAATCAGAGCTTCCTTGCAATCATGCGTAAGTATATTTAACACGTGATCAATAAGCACACGTTCCTGCTCCTTTTTTCACTCTCTCGTTAGCATTAGCTCCTGTTAGCTCCCGTCTGTCTCATTAGTTCGGGACGTTTTTTTACCCTGCCATCTGCGTCTGATTTAGTTCTTTTGTTCGATGACCGCCGTTGCTCAGCGACATCACGTGATGTCGGTTGTTCTGTAAGGGATTCTCATCACCGCGTTACTCATATTAGCACACACAAGCAAAACACAAGCGCACACACACACACACACACACACACACGCTGATCTGTATTTCATCCTGAAGGCTGTTACCGCGAGGTCAGTGGGTCTGTGTGTTCTGTGGAATAGAGCCCGGGTTCACGAGCGGCGCGAATAACCGGCTTGGCAGCACGAGGTGACGTAACGCTACCCGAGGCAACGCGCGGGTGCCACGGCCGCACCACACTGGCCTCATTTAGCACGGCGCTCATTAGCATGCATCACGTCAGCTCTCGGATCCACGTTAGTCATCGGTGTGAAGAGATTCATCGAGCGACCGAGCGGGACAAGAACAGAGCCGTGTCTTTCCACACGGCAACTACGTCAAGGATTCCAAAGGGCTGGAGACTCGAGTTGGCACGAGGCCACGCCGAAGTTAATGCAGAACATCTCAGGGGTTGAAGCGCGCATGCGGCGAACACAGCCAGCGGTTCGAGTCTGCCGAACTCGCTTCGAAATAAATTAATCCAACCTGGACCTGATTATTAAACTGGTTTCACCTGGTTTCTTACCTAAACACACCTGATCGTAAACTTTCAGCTGTATGACTGACGCCGTGTGTTATTTATCTTTGTTAATTACGCTGAAGGAACTCGTGAAAACAATCAGACAGAACTGAACAAACGTGAAGCCGAAGAAACTTTTAGGTCGGATAACGTGATTATTTTTAATAATGTCGTCTGTCCTCGATGTTTTCTGTTTTGGAAGACGCGGTGTTGATTTCTGTCACAAAAATTTATAATAAACGTGTGTTTGAACAAGTATTTATTGAACATCTGTTAAGTATTTATTTAAACTATTTAAATATTTTGACCAGGAAACGACACAATTAGGATGAAATGTGGAGAAACAATTAATCTGACTTCAATGTGTTACAGAATACCGAACAGTCTTATAGACGCTAGTTAATTGTACACACACACACACACACACACTCTAGCTTACTGATTGCTCTACATACTCTATTTTGTGGAATAGCAAGTTAACGTTCCCGCTGTAATGTTTATTAAAAAGCACACGAGCAGGTGTTTACCGTATACCCTGGTGTATATGTGCACCCAGAACCATAAGAAAACAACCTGTGAAATGACGATATGGAAGTGATGATATTAATCACTGTTTTGACGCTCAGGATTTCTTCCCCATGTGGTGTTGGGGAGATTCTCGCTTTGTTTTGTTTACACAGATCTCAATCTACAACACAGAATTCTTTGTGTCTGTCATTAGAAGTGTTGTACAACTCAAACTGAAATTGAAAGTGAATGACGGCGAGGGTGCGTCATGTCGTGATTCACCATGAGGAATTCAAAACATCTGAGGGAAACTTGACAAATTTTCTTGCAACTTTAGATCCTCCCATCCATTAGGCATCTATCATTTCTTGGATCTACTGTATCTATCCATCTGGTCATCCATTTGTTCCTCCATCTAACCATTTATCCGCCCATCTATACTGTACATCCATCCTTCCATCCATATCTACATTTACGTTTTAGGCATTTAGATAGACACTCTTATCCAGCGCGACCTACAAAAGTGCTTTCCATCATTGGACAGATCCTTACACTGGGTTACTATGGTAACTGTAGGTTGCCATAAAGTTCCAAGATTAGCCCAAGTACTGAAGAAACAGATATGTCTTTAGTCGTTGTTTAAAGATGGCCAGAGACTCGGTCATCTAGAGGAAGTTCATTCCACCACTTAGGTGCCAGAACAGAAAAGAGTTTACATGCATGTCTTCCTTGATCCCTGGGAGATGGTGGGACCAGGCGAGCAGTGGCTGGAGGATTGCTGGATCTGGAGGGAACGTGGTGCGGTGCGGTGCGGGGTGTGATTAGAGCTGAGAGGTAACTGGGTGCTGGGCCGTTTTTGGCTTTGTAGGGGAGCATCAGGGTTTTGAATTTGATGCAGCTCCAGGACGCCAGTGCAGGGAGCGGAGAAGTGGTGTGGTGTGGGAGAACTTGTGAAGGTTGAAAAGGAGTGAGTTGCAGTAGTCTAATGTTGCAGACCTGCCAGGAGTGAGTTGCAGTAGTCTAGTGTTGATTCTATACATCAATACTGTCCAACCATCCATCCATCTATCTATATAGCCATCCAGCCATCTATACATTTGCCCATCTGTCCAACCATCCATCCATCGTCTATACATTCATCCATCCATCTTTACAGCTATGAATCCCTCTAAACATCCATATAACCATCTATACCTCCATCTATCTGTCCAACCATCTATACATCCATTCATCTATCCGTCTGTCCATCTAAACAGCTACTCGTTCATCCATTTATACAGCTATTCATCTAAACATCCATGCAACCATCATTCATCCATCCATTCATCTTCTTCCGCTTATCTAGAACCAGAGCAGCAGTCTAAGCACACATGTCCAGACCCCCCCCTCCATCTAGTCCTTGGTCTGCCCCCGGGGTCTCCTCTCTGTCCCACATGCCTACAACACCTCCCCAGAAAGGAATCCTCCAGAAGGCCTCCTATAGAAATGCCTGAACCGCCTCAGCTGGCTCCATTCGATACACAGGAGCAGCGAGTCTACACTGAGCTCCAGCTGAGTGTCTGACCTCCTCACCCTCTGAACCTATAGGCTGAACCCATCCACTCTGCCAAGGAAGATTATCTTCTTCTTATCTCTTCTTAACTCACCGACCAGAGCTCCTGACCTTAGGTGAGGGTCAGGATGTATCGTATAGTGCTGAGTAAATAGATTACTTTGTTTTGTGTTATTTACAGTAATGTAATGGAGAGGGATAAAGCGGTGTAGACGATGAGTGAGTGAGTAATGGAGAGGGGTTGGTGTGATTCAGAACAGTTTGGAGAAGCACCTTATATAGCTTTGAAGGCCGGGGGTGCACATACTTCTTGTTGTATATTGTATTTCTAGATGTTTAAAGTATTTCACATCAGAACTTGATACAGATGTAGTTCAGAACACGACCTGTTTGTCGCCATGAGCAGCGAAATACAAGTCACACCAGCTGAATGTTTGTCTCGTAATTCATCATGTTTTTTGTTTTTTTACTGAGAATCAGCGACGGACAAACACGAGCCGTGTTAATGACACCCGAGCAGCCCTCAGGGTTCATACTGGACTATGAAATGCAGCTCCGCATGAAATCTGAGCTGTTTTTCATTCCCGCAGTAACCTGTATCTGTTTAACCCTTATTTCACTTTCGCTTAAATTCTAGTTTTTAGATTTCTGATCGTGTCTTTTATTTTTTTTCCTCGTCTTCATTTTCTGGTTTGATTTGGTGCCGGTATCATGGAACGCTTCCTGACCCTCATACATCTGGGTCACGCATCATCCTCGTGGTGAACGCGTTCATGTTTTACGACTCACATTCCTACAGTCAGCCGTCGCTGCCGGAGTTTTTTATTGGTTCTCTCAGGGATCCATCATCCGCCGAGCCTCCCGTTCCCTCCCTCCCTTCCTCCCTCCCTCTGTTTTTGAATGCAAGGAAAAGAAAGCAAGTTTACAGAACGCTATTGTGTCTCTGATCCCGCCGCCATCAGCCTCCGCGGTCCCACTGATCCCAGGAGAATCGTCATGTTTCCGCTCCGCGCCGGCCTGAACATACACGATGCGAAGAACACGTGTGTGAATCTGCGTACAGCTTGTGAACATGGTCACGTCTGCAGATTCCCTCGGACATGAATCGGCGGGGGGCATAAAGATACCGAGCCCAGCTTTTGTTTTCCGTTACGGCTCGTTTCTTGTAGCTTTAAGGTCGTCGGGTTGAATTTAGAGGTTACGCTCATTGCTGCGTTGAACGAGATCTCATTATGCATTAAGTAAGAATAAATAAATAAAATAACACAATTAATATTTTTTAATGAAACAAAACATTGTGTAGCTCAGACGGTGACACGTTCTGTGTGATGGGTGATTGTGGATGTAATGTGTTATATGTTAACGTGTTATAAATCATCCCTGAGGCAATAAACAAATCCAAATTCCAATTATATATATTATATTTTATATTATTTGTTCAATAATAAAAAAAAATTTAATTTAGGCTGCAAATTGCAAAATTCCAAAAGTTCCCAAATAAAACAGAATTTAAGTAAAAAGGTAGAAATTATACAGGATTTACAGAAATTGAAGAAATATAGAATATAAAAGTGTTTAAAGTGTTAAAACATGGTGTGTGAGTGCGACAGCAGCAGTATGACTGAAACATGAAGTAAGAAATGGAGTAATACAGATACGGTGTGTGTGTTGTGTGTGTGTGTGTGTGTGTGTGTGTGTTAGCAGTGGTGTGGTTGTCCATGTTCCAAAGTGCAGTTAGTCCCCGTGGGTGTGTAAATGAAGAGTGCACTATATTTGCTGTGAATCTGTTTGAACAGTGACTTTCCACCGCAGAGGTTATTATTCTTTATGCTCTATACTGTATGTAGTGTCTGTAACTCTTATACACACCACCGTACAAACCCGTGGGATCACTCTCTAACTCCATAGTCGTTCCTGATGATTATTACTGTCTACACTGTAAAACAACACTGAAGGCGTTTATACAAAATACACAATAATCTCCTTTGAACAGGTGATATTGAGACGTTTCTGCTACTTCTGCTCTGTAAAGCTTCATAACGGCTCTAATCCGAGGTGCTGTTTGTTAATTGGTGATTTCTGAGGCTGGTGACTCTAAATGAACTTCTCCTCTGCAGCAGAGCTCAGTTTTGGTCTTGTTTTCCTGGGAAGGTCTTCATGAGAGACAGTTTCATCATCATTGAGCTCGATGGGTTTTACAAACACTGTAAAAACATGATACGCAGAGAAACCGTGATGCGTAAACACTTTTTTTCCCGGAAGGCACAGCCGAGTCGTTGCCACTGTATAGAAAGGATGATGTGCTAGAAATAGCGTAGTGTGTTTATTCTCTCCAAACCTTCAGACCAATCAGGATCGTGATTCTCCGGCGCTCCACTGGGTTGTTGTTTGGAATGTGCTGATGATCCGCGGCGGCGGCCCCGAAAGGCTTTACTGATTGATTAGATCATTTAGGTCTGCTTTGTGTTTGTGGATTCTTGTCACTGAGATAACAAACACACACACACACACACACACACACACACACTCTCTTCGGACTGGTACTGCTGATTACATCAGGACGTTATATCACAATGTTGTGTCTGTTTTTTTCGAGTCACTAATACACCGCTATTGTTGCGGCCTGTGGGAGGGGTGGGGGGGCGGGGGATTGCGGTGGAGGTGTTGGTGGTCTTGGTTGTCTCACCACACACAGGAAGATGGGAAAATTAACCAGGGGCGTCTGACAACCGAAAGTGAAAGTCTGAGGCCGTGGGGGTTTAGTGAGGAGGTTGAGGGGAAGCCCCGCGGCCCTGTGTGGATTTGCCCTGGAACTCGTGTAACGTCATCATGTGGTACGTTTGTGAGTCAGTGTGATTTGGTGTTTTCCACTCAATAACAATTCCAATCCATTTCTTCCGATTTCTGATACCGGATATCTGATCCGTCCCACGTCTACTAACAACACATAAAGGTTTTATAGAAATGAAAATGTTCTTCAACAGCCTCCGAGTGACGCAGTGGTAAAGTGCTCACCCTATCATCCGGGGATCGCTGGTTCGATCCCCGGGTGATGCTGTTACCTCTCACAGC
>JAQMYJ010000007.1:26715614-26731895 GCA_030014305.1 Clarias laeviceps
TAGGTTTCAATTACTATGAATAAAATTTATTTCTTTTATCACTTCTAGTTTTATTGGATTGTAAAAAAATTCCCGTTTTTTTTTTGTTTCACCTTGTATAACAAAACAAAATGTTAAATACGTCGGATAAAACAAAACTTTTGACTTCTAAAGGCTTTGTGGCCATTTTGCAGAAGTCGTGCATCTGTGTTGAAAATGTCTTAATACTTCCTCGTGAACAGACCAAAGTGTTTCTGCAACTTGTGTTTCTCTACAACGTCTGTTAGGCGACTAATCGTAGAATAAAAAATTATTTTTTTATATGTTTTGTAAATGTTATAAATTTGAGGAGTTACTGTTAATATATGGAATTGTATTTCAAAAGAATCTAATGTTAATGACAGAAAAGTATATCAAAGTTAAAAACATCAATAAAACATATGCATATAATGCAAATTTACTAGAAGTCTGTATGTTTGCAAATGCAATCAATTATTAATTTAATAGAAAATTAGCTTGAATTTTATTCACATTTGTATTTCAGCTGTAACGTCTGACCTGTGATGTGAAAGTCAGTTGTTTAGACTGAGAAATCTAAAGTTTTAACGTTCAATGTGAAAAGTTTTATGCGTATCTGGTTGCACTTATTCACTTGCCATAACACCAGTGTTTTTAATAACCGCGCAGTTTCTGCGGTAATCGTGCTAGCGAGGTGAACAATATGCCCAGAGGTGACTTACAGGCTTGTATTAGTAGAACATGGTACCTTAATATGTCATTTTTTTTGCATAGATTTGAATGTTATTTGAATATGCAAATGAGTTAAACAGTCCTGTTGTCCTGCTGATTTACATCTTGGTCCCGCTTTCTGTGTGTAGAGGATTCGTCTGTGGAACTGAAGCTGGGTTCCTACATCGTGATTGGTGTCGGCGCGTTCACCATGCTGATGGGATTCCTGGGATGTCTGGGAGCAATTTATGAGATCCGCTGTCTACTAGGCCTGGTAACACACACACACACACACACACACACACACACACACACACACACACTTGTATAAAAATAATATAGCAATGTTTTCTAATATAAAAAAAAAAGAAAGAAAAAAAAAATCACCCAATAATAATATATTATTTTTTGGTTGAAAGTATCAAGTAAGTGTTTAAAGAACCCTTTAAACAGAACCGGTATACAGGTGAGAAGACACTGGGACAAATGAGTGTTTGGGTCCACGGTGTGAGGAGTGTAGGGTTGGGTATCGTTTGGGTTTTGCACTCTTTTTTTTTTTTTTTTTTAAGTATCAGTTCTGGCCGGGTTTCGGTAAATAAACTCTAGTGAGGAGCTTTTGCTCCACCTCCTGCTAATCTGTACTGAGAGATAGACTTGACTCTGATCAACTCCTTGTATAATGTGAATAAAGTTTAGATTGCTGTTAAAAAAAAAAAAAAAAAATCTTGACTTTTTTTCCAAAGTGAGACAAAGGACAGAGCTGTAGAACTGCAGAGATTTGTGCAGAAATAAAGAGAAAGTAAACACTAAACTAAACGAGAACGTAAAAACACTAACTGTGGGTTTCTCGCTAGTCATGCGGAAGGCATGGGTTCGATTCCCGCCCAAAAACCCGCCACAAGCTCTTTAAACTCAGTCCTTATATAATTATTTATTGTGTGCAATTTTGTTTTCTTTATATTTCTGTGACTTTGACACGCACTTAATCAGTAAATCTTTATTACGCTGTTCCCATTGTTGTTTCCGACCACACACACACACGCACACACACACACACACACACACACACACACCAAGCGACTATACTTTATAGTGTGTTTGTTTTGTTTGATTATGTGCATCGTAAAGGCGAACCAACCCAAACAGTGAACAAATTGAAAATCATGTTAATAATTTATAAAATGTTGTCGTCCAAGTGTGATGTGCAGTCTGAGACTGTAAATAGACTGGTAGAACCACCTTCAGCAGCAAGAACATCCACAAAACAATGCCTAAAGCAGCTAGTCAGACTTTCGATTTTCTTTTTGTTGTTGTTGTTGTGGATGTCGTTGTTGTCGGCTTTAGTCATTAATGCGCATGTCATAAGAACACAGGTGACTTTACTCGCTCTGTATAAAAACAGCTTTAGTATCTCAGGGGAATCTAAGAAATAGGACACATGCGAGATATTCGTAATCTAATCCCAGGTGCATCAGATTCCACGTGAGACTGTCTTTCTTTGTCTGGCTTTATCTGCACACGTGCATCGTTCACCTCCTGATGAATCTCCTCGTTGCTATTTTTTTTCCCTGCAGTACTTCACTCTCCTGCTCCTCCTCCTCATCACTCAGGTGGCTGTTACTGTCCTCATCTTTTTCCAGCGTGAACAGGTGAGTGACATCATCACCCAGGCATCCGTCTTGTTCTGCCTTGTTTGTTTATTTTATACGCAGACAGCCAACTTTCTGCTCCACATGGACATGTTTCCCATGTGCCTCAGATGGAGGCGTTATGTCTCAGTACTGGATTTTCCGGTGTGGTTTCTTTTATTCAGGTTACTAGAACAATGGAGGGGAAGAAAAATACTTTAGGGAAAACGATCTTGTAACTTGTAAACACGCTGCCCCCTGTTGCACACATGGGGTAATTACACACACGCGTGGCGGCTGGACGTTACGGTTTTGCATACGGATCTTGTGACATTTTCAGGGTAGATTTCCCTCTTTGGACTTCACATAAATTTCCACTTTCAGTTCCAGTGTCGATGGTCACCTTCTCTTTTCACTTTTCAAGTATCTGATATAAATAAACATGAATTACATAAAACATACTGTGAACTAATGCTGGGTAACGTGATGATATTATTATTATTATTATTATTATTATTATTATTATATCAAAGGTGCCACAATATGTAAAACTTTTTACATTCATATATTTATTAGTACATTCATTCACCATGATCAGTACTAAAACAGAAAATATCAAGTAATCTCATCTCATATATGACATTTTTGAACTTTAAGCACAACATTTTCAGGTTAGTTTAGTTTTGCTTTTGTTTAAGAATTTATTTCGCTCCGTAAAAGATTTTCGCAATAAACTTTTATGAGATACTGCAGGCATTGTGATCTGTTTTTACATACAGTATACTGTACAAAAGTTGCTGTAAAGTGAGAATGCTTAAAAAATTTTTATATAAATGTTATTTTATTTGTGTGTTTATGTTTTTAATCAGTTTACATCAATTTATAAAATTGAGCTAACAAAGTAAAAATCTAAATAAAATTTTTTTAACTCTAACTTGAAATTTATTCGTCATGTGCACAACCGTACATGGTACGATACGCAGTAAAATGCTTGTATGTGAAATGTTCGTGACCTAAAAAGAAGTAAGCTTTCTTTACTACTGAAATATAATTTTACAATAAAAGTAATATAAAAATAAGAATAAAAAAAACAACTGATTATTAAAAATGATAAAGATTCCGTCTTAAAATTTCCAATATTTGCAGACGTTAGCAAAATGAAATAGAATTAAAACAGAGGGCTATAGATGATGCAGGATTTACAGACTGTACAGTAACACACGCTGCCTAAAGGTGAGGTTGTGGAAGACAGTTTCAGGTCAGAGGTCATACACCACGACTGCATCAGCAAGGTCTCTCTCTCCTAGGCAACAATTTCAAACCAGGCTCTGGTTTTAAGATGTTCTGTTCAAGCTCTTTGAAGGACCACAAAGAGACAGACAATGCTGAGGACCGTAGACACTTTGGTCGTCCAAAAAAATTAATGCAGCAGATGAAAAACAACTCATGCTAACTTCCCTTCAACATCGGAAGATGTCCAGCAGTGCAATCAGCATGGAACTGGCAGAGAACATTTGGGACCCAGGTACACCCATGATGGTACTGTCTGAAGTAATCTGGTCAGAAGTGGTCTTCATGGAAGAATTGGGGGCCAAAAGCCAAATCTCCGACATACAAACAAAGCAAAGCGACTCAACTATGCACGGAAACGCAGGAACTAGAGTGCAGAAAGATGGAAGCAGGTGCTCTGGACTGATGGGCCAGAATTTAAGAAGGAGCTGGAGAGCAGTACAATATTGAGTGTCTGCAGGAACCAGTGAAGCGTGGAGGAGGTTCCTTGCAAGTATGAGGCTGCATTCTGCAAACTAAGTTGGAGATTTGGTCAGATTTGATCTGATACTTGTCCATGACGGAACGCCATCAGGGAGGCGTCTGACTGAACCCAAAATTAATACAACGACCCCAAACCTACAGTCAATGTCATTAAGAACTTCAGCAGAGAGAAGAACAAGAAGTCCTGGAAAGGATGGTTTGGCCCCCACAGAGCCCTGATCTCAACATCACCAAGTCTGTCTGGGATGATATGAAGAGACAGGAGGATTTGAGTCAGCCGACATCCACAGAAGATCTGTGGTTACTGTAGTTCTCCGAGATGTTGGAATGACCTACTGTAGCTGTCGCTTCAAAAAATGTATTGCAATTCTGGTTTTTCAGGCAAAAGGTGTTCAAACCAAATACTGATCTGATTTGAATTTCTCTTCTGTTTATTTACTTTCAATTTTGTTAATTGATAAAAATAAAGTACTAATACTTTTTTTTCACACCGGCCAAAACTTATGTGGAGTACTGTATATAACATGACACCTACAAATGTCAAGTATTGTAATATAATGTTTTTGTCACGTCACCCCATCCGAAATTAGTTTAAAAAAAAATAGAAGGTACTTAGAAAGTTAACATTGAGATACAAAGTCAAAATTATGAGATACTTTAGAGGTTGGATCTGGGTATAAATGAGATACTAACAAGAGATAAGTCAAAGATACTGTACCGTGTCAAAATTATGAGATATTTAAGTAAAGAATTATACATGGTAAGGTAACCGTGAGATGATTAGTCAAAATTGCAAGATACTCATTAAGCTTAAAATAAATGTTAAGTCAAAGTTATAAAATATATTTTAAGATGAATAGTGACATACGTAATCAAAATTTCAAGGTATAAACTATCTTGTAATTGTGACTTAGTATATATTTTTTTCTTAGCAAGTAAAAAATATTTGTTTTTGCTCACTAAAAAAATATTCTTTGTTTTTACTTTTTAAGTAAAAAACAAATTAAGTCATAATTATGGGTTAATTTTTAAGGTTAAAATATTAAATGCATAGTCAAAGTTAACTTTAAAAGCTACTAAAGTAAAAGATAAAAGCTACTAAAGTAAAAGATAAAAGCTACTAAAGTAAAGTAAAAAAAAAAAGATACAAAGTTTAAAAAAGATAGCAAGACAAGAACAAGAGGTACTTAAGTACAAAAATGAGTGAAAATGTTTGAATTCCTAAATCTGACAGGAATTTTTCTTCGCCCTACAAACACAAAAGTTTTGAAGTCTGTACATTTCCCTATGTGTGTCTTTTTTAACTTCTTTGCTAGTTTTATCTCCCATTGTTTTAAATCAGCACCTCATTATCGGTCAGAAAAACAGCGATAACTAACAAGATGATTATTCCTGTTTCCTGGTGATAAAATTGGCTTCTCAGACATTTTCTTGGAATTGTCCTTGGCTAGATTTCACTTTCTTGGCATTTCCACTCTGGTCTAAACTCCTTCTACTTAATAAATGAGTCAGTACTGTGGTTTCATGAACATTTCACACACACACACACACACACACACACACACACACACACACTGCAATACTGGGATTGTGCCAACTTTCCTTGTCTTTCCTCGTCCTTGAAGGGAAACTTGTGACCAGGGTCTCCAGTAAAGTGAGCATTTGTCTTGGAGACGGAGATTATTCCAGATATATTTCGCTATTAAAGAAAGATTTGGATTAAAATGTGGAATCTTCTGCCAGCTGGAGAGGCATAACTGCATAACGGGAGATTTTCCAGTGAAAATATCCTTCCAGTCTGCTTATTTTCTCTCATGTTCACATCGCACAGAGGTTTATGTGGTTCAGAACGAGTTCATGTGAGGTTAGATTGTTGAGTTAATATTTATTTCTTAGTTTCGACTTTGGTCAGCAAATTTTTTTTTTGCATAAAAGAAAGTTTATAATTCAATTCAATCCAATTTTATTTATATAGCGTTTTTAACATTGTCTCAAAGCAGCTTCACAAAATTCACTTTTGAGAACATACTGTTATCTAACAAAATATTCTCATCACTTTAAAGAAGCTAATTTTCTTGTGGTTTCTCTCAGAAGTGTTAATTGAGTCAAAACGAAAAATGTAAAAAAAAAAAAAAAAAATGCAAATATCTATACTGAAAATTACCATTATTAAAAACTCAGGATACAATTTTGCCCATTTTCATGATAATTCTGCACTCCTGTGTTAATTCCCTTTTTTTTTTTTCTTCTAACCAATACATTAATTGTTCTTCAGCATTTCTCATTGTTGGTGAGAAATCTTTAACACACGCTTTTCCTTTTAAACGTGACCTGAAAGTCGAAGTAGCTTCTGAAAGGAACGCAGCTGATGCAGGTCTGTGAAGTCACTTGTGTTTTTCTTTCCCGTTTCTCGCAGCTGAGGAAGACGACGTCTAACATCGTGATCAAACTTGTGGAGAACTACCAGGGACAGAACAAGACGGCAGAGAAGGCCTGGGACTACATTCAGAGGACTGTGAGTCGTTCTTCAGGAAAGAGGAAAAATGTCCGATTCAGCAAAGAGCTGCGTAGAAGTGACGCCTTTCGATCAAAGTCAGAGGCGTAGTTAGCGTTCTCTGTCCTCAAGGGTTAAAATATCAAAATATTTGGAGAGAATAAATAATTATATTTATATAAATAAATAATTACTGTCATGCAGGAGATATATCATGATGAGACGTAAAAAACCTTCTCTGAACCTATCCAGGGTGTAACTGCCTATAGAAGCTTTATAGAAGATGAATGTGAGAGAGCAGATACGTGCGGAAAACATACTGCACTGAAAAGCAACACTTTAATATAATATAATATGATGTAATATAATAATGAGTTACTTAAAATAATTCCTCAGTCTAAATTACAAGTTACTAAATAAAAATTGAGATACATATAAGATTAAAAAAATTTAGCTGCTTAGTCAAAATTCAGCTGATATATTCTAGGGTAAATAAAGGGCAGGTGAAGCTCAGTGGTTAAGGTACTGGCCTATGGATCAGGAGGTCCCAGGTTCAGATCCCACCACCACCATTGAACGAGGCCTTTAACCCTCAACTGCTGAGATGTATAATGAGATAAAAGTCGCTCTGGATCAGGGCGTCTACCAAATGCCTAAATGTAAATGAGAGATACTTCAGTTTTGTTTGTTTTTTATCTAGTATCTCATTATAATGAATAAAAAAAGAGATGCTTTGACATTTTAAGTCAAAATTATCTGATCCGTATTAAGTAAAAGAGAAAATGCGAGGTGCTTAGTAAGGAAACGCTAGAAACTAAGCCAAAATTGCGAGCTATCGAGTAAGTAAAAAAGTACGTGTCTTCCAAGGAAGGTGTGTGTCACCAGCCCTGCTTCTAAAAATGATAGAGTTGCTGCACATCTACACGTCCTAGTAAAAGCTCTGTGAAGGTGTGTTCAGATACCCACGAATGGTTCAGGAGGAGTTGGGGATAAAGTTAAAGCGTGCCGGTGAAACAAGATGACGGATATCGATCTCATTATTCATCCAGTAGAACAGAACACACACCCTGCGTCACTCGTTACTGAGGAGGAAGTTCTGCGAGGAAGCTAATCGGCATCGTAGCAAAACAACTTCTGAACACACCTTCAGCTCTGGTCTACCACAACAAAAAGGGAGTGCCACCTTGTGGTTTTATTTGGTATTACAATGTAGCCACATTACTAAACTGAGGAGGAGTTACGGATAGCAGATTTGACCCGGCCGCTTTTGCTAATGTTTAAAAACTATTTTTTTTTTAATTAATTACAAAATTTGAAGTGCAGAGTGCTTCGCAGGCAGGTGCAGCAAAACCTAGGTACTAAGTGAAAGTTATGAGAAATTTAATGAATAAAAAATTATATACTGTAATGTCAGAATTAAATTCCTTAACATGACAGGAATTTTGTTTGAAACCCTCAAAATGTGTGCAGGGTGACATCGATAACCAGCAAGATGGCACGAACACACAGGTGGCACATAGAGACAGTCTTTTTTTTATCCACGGTTGGTTGAACAAATAGTTTTGTATCAGCGAAGGCGGGGTTTCAGCGCTGCTTAATCGGGATTTTGGCGGATTGATCTGGGTTATATTATACATAATACATACAGGCGTCGTTTTGGTGGGTTGATGAAACGTTGCGTATCCTTTAAATGTCTGAAAATGGCTTTAGGCAAAATAACGAGATGCTAGTTACTGTAGTTAGAGTTATGAGCTAGTTAGTATCTGGCAGTGACGAGTTTCTCGGACAGAAGAAATGAAACAGCCAGAAGAAAGAGAGCGAGTTTCACGCGGTGATGAATTGTGACTGACACAATTTAATACATTTTTTTTTTGTATTTCTACAGTATCTTTATCCTGTTTTTATTTGTGTGTGTGTTTTAGATGCATTGCTGTGGCTGGGAAGGGCCTGAGGACTGGGACAACAACACGGTGGTCAGGAACAGCTCTATGCACTCGTACCCCTGCTCGTGTTACAACAGCTCGGCCGCGGGAGACGAGAACGGTTTCTGCAACTCTGGACCGGCCCTTTACAGCACGGTACCTTCAACATGACGCATGTCGCGCACAAAACATACACACACACGTACATACACAAGTGTAACCCTTCATTGAATTCCCAAAGTAAACAATGCATCGTAACTCTAAGTCTAGTTTTCATGCCGGGTGCCAATACTTGTGGAGCCGATGGTATTTTAGCTCTCGCTTTAGTCCTGTTTCAGGTTTGTGTTTTCTCCGCCCGCGTCTATTAAACGTTCCAGCTTCAGCTCTGATCACTGAGGGAGTGATTTCCACATGTTGTTGTTGTTGTTGTTGTTGTGGTGGTGGTGATGTCAGTGGTCATGTGACGTGCCGTGTGCTCCTCAGGGCTGTGGGTTCGCGGTGGAGAGTTGGCTCTTCACCAACTATGGAGTCATTCTAGGAATCTGCCTCGGGGTGGCTGTTATTGAGGTATTCATACATCCTGCTCTGTCTCTCTCACACACACACACACACACACACACACACACACACACACACATACACACACACACACTGTCTCCCTTTCACTCACAACACACAAGACAGTCCTACAAAACTTTTCTGAGTGTCTGTGTGTACGTGTGTGTGTGCGCGTGTGTGTGTGTGTGTGTGTGTGTGTGTGTGCGCGCTGTATCAGTGTGTGTTCTGATGTCTGAGTTTCTGCTGTGTCTCTCCTGCAGCTCCTGGCGATGATCCTGTCCATGGGTCTGTGTAAGAGTGTACAGCAGGAAGATTACACCAAAGTGCCCAAGTATTGAAGAGGAAACACACACACACACACACACACACACACACACACACACGTTTTACATTTAAAATATATTGACCTTCTCTACATAGTTTACATGTTTGGGGTTTTTCATTGTTGTTTTTGTTTTTAAAGAATCTTACCCAAAAACAAACAAACAAACAAAAAGCTTTATCCCGTGTGTGTGTGTGTGTGTGAACCGGAGAACCTGTGGAAAGCTCGGGGTTGCAGTGTGTGACCTGCTCTGTCTGCTTCATCTTGTTAACCTGCAGTTACACACACACACACACACACACACACACACACACACACCTACACTTGTCGTTAGCTTCTTCAAAATATCGTCACCAAAAACCTTCTGGATGAAGGAATGAAAAACCTGTGATAATTTCTTTTAGCCTTCCTCCTCCTCCTCCCCCTCTTCCTCTTCCTCCTCCCCCTCTTTCTACTCTTCCTCCTCCCCCTCTTCCTCCTCCCCCTCTTTCTAATCCTTGTCCACCTCTTTTCTCTTTTTTTTTCCTCTTCCTCCTCCTTCTTGTCCGTATACTTTTATTCCTTCTGTTCTTCGTCCTCCTCGTCCTCCTCACGGCTAACGACGTCTCCTGCATGACACTTCTCTTCTTTCTTCTCTTTCTTCATTTCTACATCAGTGTTTTTTTGTTCTTCTCCTTGTTATTGTTATTCGTTTGTATATAATTTAGCGATGCTTTAATCTGCGAGTTTCGTGGTTAGCACGGGCCATCGCTCTTTAATTATTCTTTTCTTCAGTTGTCTTTTTCATGTACAGATTGCATATTTTTACATTTTTTTATTTTATCTGTGATTTTATTGCCTTGCCTCTAATCTCATCGCTTTCCTGTCACTCACTAGTGACGCCTTTTGGTGTTTTATGAAAGAAGACGTTTTGAAGTTTTGATTAATCTCTTTAATTGTAACCCTGTACACTAGGACACTTCTATACTGAAAGCACTCTGTTTGGAGGGAAAGAAAAAAAGTATAAGCATACTTAAAAAAAAAAAAACCCTGATGAAAATTATGATGAAGACTTATTATTATTATTATTATTATTATTATACTGTTTAAAATTTTCCTCTCTCTTTTATCTTTTTGTATATTTGGAGAAAGATTACGGGCCGAAAAAAGTCAGAACATCTCATTTTTTTTTTTTTTTTGTAATCAAATCAGAAATTCTCCTGAACAGTAAACTGTTCATTTTTTATGGTACGAGGAAAAGAAAATGTTTTTTTCTTCTTCTTCCTTTTTTTTTGACCACGTGTGATTGTTAAACAAGATGCACATGTGTAAAATAAGTGACACCTGTTACAATAAAGTGAACTCACCCAGTTTGTGTTGGTTTTAATTTGTGGGTTTGTGATGGTGGATATTGTGTGTATGTTTCCCCTGACGGACACTAGATGGCAGCACTGGATTTATGGATCCATTTATCCTAATTGGAACTTCTTTAAGGTCTGATTAAGGTCGTGTGTACAGTAACAGTGATGTGCACAGAGAATTCACTGAATTAGATGATTTGCTGAAGAATTTACTGTATTTGCTATATTTTGAGAACAAACAAAATAAATAAACAAATCAACTAAAATTATGAATTCACTTGATAGATTTTTTGAGAAAAAATTGATCTACTTTGAGAAACATTTGTCATTATGTGAAATAATAATCATTTGCATTATGATGGAATTTTTAAACACACCTTTAATGTATTTATTTCACTGCTAAAAACTATTCGTTACGTTTATAAATGACAGAAGAACAAATATATAAATAGATTCAATAGCATATACATTTAACTGTTGTTTTTGCACTGGTTTATCCTTAATTAATTTATTATTCTTATTATTATTATTATTTCCCTTACGTTAAAAAACAGCAATAAGTGACATTTCCCTTCGGCCACGCCCAGGAGTGCTGTAAGTGTTGGCTTCGTCAAGATTCGGGGCCGAGTAAGGCAGGTTTTTAATGGGCTGGGGAATCTGAAGCTGCGCCCCTGGCTACGCCTACAAAATTCCATAAAGGGCAAAACTCTCAGAGAGCTAAAAATAAAATGGCGACTAAAAGGCTGAAGGCGTGGCTGAAGTCCAGAATCTTCCTCAGCCGCTTTCAGCTAACTCACATACACACTAATGCGTCCTCCTCTTATAGGGTGCCATTATTTTCATCCTGATTGAACGGCTACGTATTACAGTTTTATTTCAACTCGTTAATATTAAATAAAATGACTTGGTGTGTAACTAGATATCGATTAAATAAATTAGACAGTGGAATTGTGTTCATATCCATAAACATTAATAGACTCTTGTATTAGTGAAATGTGACACACGAACATGTAAACAGGTGACACGGTGATGTAATGGTTAGCACTTTCAACTCGCCCCTCCAGGGTCCGGGTCCGATTCCCACCTCGGGGTCTGTGTGCATGGAGTTTGTTATCTCGTGTTCTTGGTGGGTTCCAGATGAGACAAACCTTCAGCTGTGTTTGAGGTTGATATCATTAACCAGGGTTTACTGATTGCAGTTCAAGTTCAGATTGCACGGTCCGTTACACTGACCTTTAGATGTTTTTCTGGGGTCTTTTATGAGCTCCTGGATGAGTCGTTAGTGGAGTAAATTTGGTCAGCTGGACACTCCTGGAAAGGTTCACCACTGTTCCAAGTTTTCTCCATTTGTGGATATTGGCTCTCGCCGAGGTTCACAGGAGTCCCAAAGCCTTAGAAATGCCTCTGTAACCCTTTCCAAACTGATACATGTCAAGTACTTTGTTTATCATCTGTTTCCTTAAATCACCCCTTGATGTGAGGTCTTTACGTCTGCTTCACTTTTGTTAGTCAAGTGATTTCTTGATTCAACAGAAATTTAACTCTAAAATTTAAATTAATCTAAATTTAGCTTTCTAAAAATTTCAGGTCATTTATGATTTATCAGGGGGGGCAATTACTTTTTCACAGAGGGCCAGGTAGGTTTGGAAAGCTTTTTTTCCCTTAATAAATGAAATCATCATTTAAAAACTGATTTTTTTTTTGACTTGAGTTATCTTTGTGTAATATTAAAATTTATTTAATGATCTCAATCATTTAAGTGTCTCAAATATGCAAAATAAATAAAAATAAATAAATAATCAGGAGGAGGCAAATATTTTTTTGGAGCACTTTGAAGTTTTCTGCTTGTATTTTAACACCTCTATTTTGTAAAATGATGACACTGAGATGTTTGTCGCCGGCCTCCTTCAGCTCACCATCTCCGCCTGGAAGTCATTAAAGGGCCGAAGCTCTTCCTCTCGTCCTTCTGCAACAATAAAGCAACATTTCCACCTGCTCACTCCCTTCATCTCCGTCCTGCACACTCTTCCACATCCTGTTTTCAGACAGGAGTGACCTTGCGTATGTGCACACACACACACACACACACACACACATTCAAATACACTTTGAAGTTCCTATGAAAGCTCATCATCTTGTTATATTGCAAGTTTGAGAAGAATTATTTAGTTAGACAATAACTTAACTACATAATTATGTTTAATATAGTACAGTATTAAACTTTTTTACACACGATTCAAAGTATTTTTTAACACACAAATTATTCTTATGTATAATTAATTTTTCCCGACTTAATTGGGAACATTGATGACAATTTTAGTGGAAAAAAACAACCTGATACATGTCCTTTAAAACATTTTTCCTTTACAAAAAGTTTTAAACAAAGATAAAGAAAATTATATCATAATATAAATATAAATAAAATTTTTATATTTGTGAATATGAATGAAAAATATATATATAAATATACACAGCCATAACATTACAGCCCAAAGCATTAAGCCCAGTATAGTGTAGGTTCCCTTTGTGGTGGGGGAACCGGGGTGGCTCTGGCCCCTCTGGGCGGCGACTGTTCAGTGTATCAGTGGTAGTTCAGACTGGGATCTGGGGAGTTTGGAGGCAAGGGCCAGGGGTTTTACTCTTTTTTTTGTTGCATTGACTTTTCAGTGGGATTGAACCAGACGACACGGCCTTCGGTCCCTGCGGGCACGTGGTGAACGTCAGGTGACCATGGGGTTTAACTGATAGTCAACATTAATGTGTTAATGTTATGGCTGATCAGTGTGCAGTATATCAAAGAAAAACATTACAATACTCAATGTTTCAGCATCAGAGAGAGAGAGAGAGAGAAAGAGCTGTGGTGGCATCTGAACTGCTGAAGGATAATTTACTCCAGGTTTATTACAGGACGCAGTGACAGTGACGGGACGGTGAAGTCCGAAGGCCGAGCTTTAATGAGCGCTGTGAGGAAATGTAGTTGACAGGAAGGAAAAGAGGCATGTGACTGCAGGAAACTGTCTTACACACACACACACACACACACACACAGAGAGTCAGAGTAAATCTAATTTTACTGCACAGACACGGCTAATGAAGGAGAAGACGGAGCGTAATATCAGAGAAAGCGAAGAGAAGCAGACCTGATTAGAGAAACTACATTAAAGAGATTTTTTTTCTCCTCCTTCAAATAATTTTAGTCTCAGTGTGCTACGTGCACAGAACCAGTAATGGCCAATTACAGTGTAAATGTTTTAGAGTTGAGCAGTTTTCAGCCAGTTCATAAGCGCTCTGATCTCCCGTGTGTGTGTGTGTGTGTGTGTGTGTGTTTCACTGCATGGACTCGTCCATCTGTAGGACCTGGGGTCGTTTCCCTCGTGGTGTGAGTGTGAAAGCACCACAGCAAACCAATTTCACTCCTTAAAGGGGATTCATTATGCAAAATTCTCTTTTTAGCCCTTTTTTGACATCCAGACGCGTCTTCAGTGTGTGTGTACAGACAAAAAAAAATTTCCTGCCTTGTCATTTTTTCCTTTTTTGTATTGGTCGGGCGTAAACATGCTAATTATATTACCCCCCCGCCCCCCCAATGTGACCTCTAATAAGAACAGCCCCTCCCCCCGGCTTGTTCCTTGGCTATGGCGTTCTATGGAAGGGGGCGTGGCTCAGCAGGATCTCATTTGCATAGAAACAGAAACGGCACATTTCGTGGAGGAGTGAAACCAAAATAGATTAGGGTTTTAAACAAGCTGCATAATGGGAAGAAAACTAAACATACATTGTACTAAAGAGTATCTTAGCTGTACAGGCACATATTTGTGCACCCCTGAACATAACGCGCATCACACATGGCCTTAAACACATCATCATCATCCATATAGAATGTCTCGGTACAGTGCAATTTCCCTTCAGGTGAACTAAGAGGCCCAAACCTTCATCCAGCTCCACAAAGCTCCTGTGAGAGCCACAAAGTCAGCACCATGAAAACATGTGTGTTAAGGTTAGAAGAACACAGAGGAACTCGTGTGTCCTGCACAGAGCCCTGACTCAACACCTAAATCAACCCCTTTGGGGTGAAACCGGAGCCTCCTCGAAACATCTGAACAACAGCACCTGCGCTCATGAATGTTCTTGTAGCTGAATAAACATAAATCCACACAGGCACGCTCCAACATCTAGTGGAAATCCTGCACAGAGTGGAGCACATTGTTATTTATTATAAAATGGGAAATAAATCATGTGGCATGTTCAAGAAGGACATATACCTGATGCTCAGGGGTGCACAAAATTTTGACTATATTACTAGAGCGAAATGGCTTAATATTCTATGAACTGGCGACGCTCATGAATGACTTATTACGTACTTACAATGTTCATAAAAACCGTTATAAACTTTTACTTTCACTTATAATTTCTCTGTTGCGTATCTACGACGCATCACAGTTTGCTAATAAGAATTCTCGAAACTTCTCCCAAAAACTTTGAAAGTTTTGAAAGACTTAGTACATATTTTTATTATAAAGCCAACCTGTTATCAGAGTTTTAACTTCCTGTCCTGACTGCTCACCTGTCAACAGCCCCCTGAATCCCCTGTTTTAGATTCATTATGATCCTCTAATGAACTTTTTTCTTATTAACATTTAAATCCAGGTGGTGCAAAATTCAACCTCATCATAGCTAATGAAAGATCAGCAAAGCATTCTAGGGCTGAACCTCAGCTCACTTCACCCTCCCTGTTTAAGTGCACTACACTGATGGTGGAAATTCATACCTCCATAAGTATCATCAGTCTGATCGGTTCTTCACTAATTGTGAGAAATTGTTACAGTTTGAAAGGTTTTTTTTGTTAAATCAAAGCAAATTGTAGGAATTTGGCATGTACAGTATTTTGACTCTACAATCAATAAGGAAGGGACATGAAACACCTATAAAATGCTACAATGTTGTTTAATCAGTAACTAAATTTAAAAAAAATTACGCATAGGCTTATATATATATATATATATTTTTTTTAACAGCTCCTGAACTGCATCACCCCTGGTTTAACTATAAATGGGCAAATGGGTGGAACAAATGGAGCCTGGCTGTTGGTTGGAACACAGCAACTTATCTTACCTACCACAAGCTAGCAAGCTTAGCATTAGCTTAGCTAAAATGCCAAGGTGGCTAATGTAAATTTATTCAATAATGTTACTGTGCACTTGATTGAACTCCGTCATCCATACCCGACACAGCGACCCGTGTGAACTCTTACATCTCTTTTGGTGAGTTAAACTACGATGACTCAGAGCAGACAGCTAGTGGTTTGACACCTGCAATGCAGACGTCTCTCAAATTGGCCATGCCCCTAATTATGCATACATTTCAGGTGTAATATAATTGTAACTGATGAGTTACATAAATATTCACCCCCTGCATAGCTCCCATGGAAGGGAAATCTAGATATGACATTTTTATATCTATTTTTGACACCATTGATCATAGTATTCTTCTTCACAGATTAGAAAATGTAGTAGGAATTAAGGGTACAGCCCTCTCC
>JAQMYJ010000007.1:26739688-26757033 GCA_030014305.1 Clarias laeviceps
TGAATCTAAAATATATGAAAGTCTAATGTTTATCAGTACATTACAGAAAATAATGAACTTTATCACAATATGCAAATCTTTTGAGAAGGACCAGTATATATATATTTATTTTTTGTTAATTATTAAACATGGACCATAGCGTTAAGCCCCTGGGTCACCATGTACAAATGGGGTGTGAATTATCTGATAGTTCCTCAACCTCAGCTACATCACTCAAGTTCATAATAAGCATTAATTATATCCTATTGAATCATCAGTGATTTTTGAATGTTCCCTAACAGATATAGGATGATTTTTCTTTGATATGAAAAATGTTTCAGTTCCTGTTAGCTGTGTTTACATGGACTCTAATATCACACTAAAAATCAGAGTGAGAAGATAAAAACACTGAGCATCAGTATCAGCTAATCTAACCTCAAAGTTGTTACATTTCTGGCAGATTAAATTTCAGATCAAAAGTTATTAACTACTAAATAAATTACTGATTTATATCTTTGATCTAGAATTACTTAATTAGATTGAAAAAATTGCTGCATGTTCAGTTATTCTTTATTGTAATGTAGATGTGCATAAGTTCATTCTTATAATTATAGTATTTTTCCTGCAAGTTGCATATCTCACTTTACCCCCAACGCTGCATTAATGCTCAAATAAATAAATAAATAAATAAATAAATAATCTTCCATTGTTTTGTTATATGCAGTGAGATTCTACTCCTTATACACACACACACACACACACACACACACACACACACACACACACACACACACACACAAAAACTAAATGGCTATTATGGATACTATTTATACCCAGAATTGTTTAATTTATACTAATTAACAGTTAATAGGATGAAATACCATTTTAAAAAATACACGCGTGAGCTTAAATAAATAAATAAATAAATAAATGTAAATAATATGCAACCACATGAGAAAAAATTAATACATGGAAATGAATTATGCAAAAAAGCATGTACAAAATGTGCATTTGTGAAATAATAATTTGACGAGGTTGGAGACACGAGTCGAGGATCTTCACACAGTGTTTATTCTCAGATCGACAGATCTCACATATTCTCCGGTGAATTCTCGGATCGATGAGCCTGGACGCCGTCTTCACCTCACACCGCAGGTTTCTAACATGGACGCTGAGGCAATTTTTAAAAACAATATATTGATTTTCCACCTTCTTGTGCCTGATGAGGAGCGAACTGTTACTGCTAGGACGTTGCACTAAGAGGACGCATTAAACAAAAATTTTATTTTCTAATTACAGTTTGCAGAATTTCTTTTCACAGAAATAAACAATATATTTGATTAATGTTGAGTTTGTTTGGTTACTCCTGCATGCTTTAATTTATTGTCTCTTATGCATTTGCTTTTTTTCTGTCTTATCTGATTACTGTGATTACAGGTTACTGTCTAATGGGTGGTGAGTGGGTGGGATTAATAACGATCCAAATTATAATAATATATGATTTTACCTTATTTTATGTCCAACAGTTATTTTGGGGTGTGTTTGGATGTGCATGTTTGCGTGTGTGTGTGTGTGTGTGTGTGTGTGACTCACTATAATGTTAAAACACTGAAATACTACTTCTGTGACCACTTGAATAAACAAAAGGAATTATATGTTCAGTACTAGTGATGCTTATTTTATAATACAAATTTTTTTTTTCTCAAAACGGGTTGATTCTGAGCATTAATTCATCTTTTTTTTTTTTTTTTTTACCTTTTTTGTCGCTAGTTTAGTTTTTTTCCTGCATGATCTCAAGAGAAATTGAACAAAGAAAAAAAAACGGGTTGGTGGTGTTTGTTGGATTTCATGCACAAGTTATTTTGTGCAGCTTGAGAGATTTATGTGCAAATTTGAAAATCTGAGACTTTTACACAAGACTATTTTTTTTTTATATATATATATATATATTTGGCCCCAGGCTGTTTTTATGCACAAATAAGCCACATACTCATTGTTTGTTTTCCTCTCTTACACTAATACGGTCGTTCATTAGATCACACCACACGCAGAACATGCAGTTTGTCCCTGAGCTCAGCAGCAGCTGTTCAGCTACTTAGTTTGATTAAATAAAGATCGCCGGACCGCTCAATCATTAGCAGTGACGCTAGTGCACGAGCGCGTGAGCGTGCACGAGGCCCGAATCTGACCTGCCAGGATGATGTATGTGTGAGCGCCATTTTTCATAAAGTGCTCGATTTTTTTGTACAAAATAAGTTACATGTTGTTAGCGTGCGGTGTTGCAGTCGAGGTGAAGAAACGCTGTTTGTTTTATAATTTAATCAGTTTTATTGGAACCTGAGCACATAAACATGAATATATTGCATTTATATTTTTGTTTGTTTTGTTTCACTTTAATGAAAATATTTCTCTGTGAATAT
Source organism: Clarias laeviceps (assembly GCA_030014305.1). Taxonomy (NCBI): domain Eukaryota; kingdom Metazoa; phylum Chordata; class Actinopteri; order Siluriformes; family Clariidae; genus Clarias; species Clarias laeviceps. The sequence continues at coordinate 26,742,088 of JAQMYJ010000007.1, forward strand.
TTGTCTGTGTGTGTGTGTGTGTGTGTGTGTGTGTGTAGCGTGGTGCTGTAATAGTAATAATAAAATGAGTAACAATTTAAAGTTACTGTTTAGAGTTACTGTTAAAACACCAAAATTATTTTTTTCCAATCTCTGTAATCCCCAAGTCTTTAATTGCTGGAATAGCAGAACAATTAACCAATTATTACTTTTTTGCCTAATTAATCAATAATACGGGGCAGTGCTGTGTCTTAGTGGTTAGCACTGTCGCCTTGCACCTTCAGAGTCTGGGTTCGATTCCCGCCTCGGGTCTGTGTGCATGTTCTCCCCGTGCTTGGTGGGTTTCCTCTGGGTCCTCCAGGTTTTTTTAAGTTGCCCGTAGTGTGTGAAGGTGTGTGTGAATGTGGACCAGAGGTTCTACCACGGTTGTACAAATGGGAATAAATACAACAGTCACCATTGGCCTTCATGGTCACCTAGTTGGACTACAGAGGTTCCTAGATGGATGGATGGATGGAATCAATAATAGATTCTGATAATATTTGTACTTATTTATATTTATCTTTTAGTCTTTACTCTTTTTAATTCTATTTTTATGCACCATAAGGAGCGACACGTCATTTCTCTGCACCCAGTGTGTGCAATGCCAGTATAGAATCTGGAGGAAATGAATAAACGGCTTCTCTGCTGTAAAAACCCTCAGGAACGTGTTAAATAATCAAAGGTTATTGGAAGGTTGTTCTCCAGTTTTAGTGATTCTGTTATTTCTGTGGACTTGCTGCAGGTTGGATTTTAATGTTGGCGGCACAGCGGTTTAGAGGTTATCAGTGTTACCTCACACCTCCAGGGTTGAAGGTTTGAATCTCACCTCCTGTGTGTGTGTGTGTGTGTGGAGTTCGCATGTTCTCCTGTTCCATGCTGGGTTTCCTCCAGGTTCACTCTTAATGCATGCATTAAGGGCTATACTGTAGACAGCAGGACGGATGATTTGTGTATTATAAAGGTGCATTTGTTTGTTTTTTCAGTTTTTACCACCGATAATGCCATGCTACAAATATTCATTTATTTGTTTGCTTGGTTGTTTGTTTAATACAAACTAACAAAAATACAGTTGTACCTCGGCATAAGAAATTAATTGGTTTCGGAGGCGAGTTCTTAACTTTTGTATTGCGAAACACATTGTCCCAGAGGAAATAATGTAAATGCAGACGTCCTGCAAAATCATTACCAATATTACCAATTTCCAACACTACAGTTATATTTTTACATATAAAAACTAATCAAAACATTTATAAAAGACGTGTAAATGAAGTGAAATATGAAATAAATAGACATTAAAACCTCACTTAACCTTAATTTATGATTCCTCTTGGCACCTTCTGCTTTAAAAACTAAACTGAAAGTGGCTCCGTTTTCTTCTTGCTACCGGAATTGATAACATTCTTGTGACCCGCGGCGCTACGTCTTCACGAAATCTTGTACAAAATGCAACAACCCACAAAAAACATATGTAAACTGTCTTCACTTGGTTTTAAACTGATACAAACAAGTTATTTCGTAGGCCGAAAATGCTTCACATGCCGAGGTAAATTTCTTGCAAAATTTCAGTTCTAAAGGCAAAAATTCTTAAGACATGGTGTTCGTATGCCGAGGTACCACCGTTTTAAAAAAATTAAGTCGTGTTTTAATATTTAAATTGTATGTAAACATTGTAGTTTAACAGCTAATGGGCTCCCGAGTGGCGCGGCAGTAAAAGTGCTCATCCGGAGATCGCAGGTTTGATTCCTGGGTGCTGCTGTAGCCTCCCACAGCTGGGAGCTTAGAGAGAGCTGATTGGCCGTGGAGAGGGATGGGAGGGACTTAGTGCTCTCACATCAATCACGGCTTCAACCAATTACGGCGTCTGTGAGTTCACGCTAGCAGAAGAAGCAGATAGCGCTGTCCTCCGAGTGTGTTACGCCACTTCCGCTTCCTGAGCGATCGGTTTGATGTCATCCGCTGGCGGCACATGGCAAATAACAGCCTCTCAGGGCTACAACTAAATCAGGGAAAAAAATCCCCCAAAATAATAATAATAAAAAAAAAGATAAAGTGAGCCAAAGTGTTTTATTTTAAATCACACACACATTCACACACCACAGATATTAGCAGCTTTGAAAGCCATTGTATGCAGCAGGGTGGTGTAGTGGTAGCGCTGTGTTCTCACACCTCCAGCGTCGAGGGTTCGAGTCCCATCTCAGGTCTGTGTGTGTGGACTTTGCATGTTCTCCCTGTGCTTTGGTGTGTTTCCTCCCACAATCCTGGGCTAATTAGCATTTTCAAATTCAATTTTATTTATACAGCGCTTTTAACATGGTCATTGTCTCAAAGCAGCTTCACAAAAAATGAAAAGAAAATTTATGGAAGTGTGTGTGTGTGAGAAAAATGTGCCTAGATAATAATTGATGAGCAAGTCAAGGGTGAAGGTGACAGTGGCAAGGAAAAACTCCCTGAGACAGCAATAGGAAGGAACCTTGAGAGGAACCAGAGACTCAACAGGGAACCTCATCCTCATTTGGGTGATAACAGATAGAAATGATATAACATCATGTGTGTTATGCAGCTGAAAGTTCAATATAACAGAAGTTCTTTAAATTAACATGAAGTCCAGTTCAGCAAGTTGCTGAAAATTGTGTGCCATATGATAAATTGGCACTTTGTGCCTCTGAGTGAGTGACAAACACTGAAGTTTCCTTTTAAATAAAAATAAAATCCTTTACAGTCAGCACGCGCAGTGATGACAGGATTAAGGGGAAGCAGACGATTTTATTCAGAGCGAAACAGCAGACCATTTCCACTTTCTTTTATGTATTGCTCTAACGATTGGTTTCTGCATTAGACATGATTTGAGACGTAATGTTAATGTATTTTACTGAACTGCTTTTACTATTCGTTTTCAATTGTATTAGATTTGAAGGGTCCTACTCACTTTTATCGCATCTCATCCGCCGAGGAGGATTAAAGGTCAGAAGAAGTGACCTTTTTGTTTTTTCAAGTGCTCCCTCCTGTCCCTGTGTGTGTGTGTGTGTATGTGGACATATTAAGTAAATTAAACAGAGACACAGAAGGAAAAAAAGACAGAGCTGAGCTTCACATCGAGAAGAGAAACGCTGCCAAGTCCTAACAGCATGATGTAGAGTCTGTACAGCTCGAGGGCTTTAGAGAGCCGAACCAGGGAGCTCCAAGCACTGCAGAAGACACACACACACACACACACACACACACACCAACGATATGGACAGAAATCTATTCATGAATAAATTCGTCTTAGATCAAATGAGAAAATGTCTCATTCACAGAGGCACCGGATTGAAACCGCGCGCTGATGCTAAAGAAGCTGCGAGTTTAATAAAGAACTGATTTTTCTGTATTGAAAAATTATTCAAATGATAAAAGCATTTACACATAAGCAGCTCGCGACTGGGAGGAACTTGGCTGTAGTCAGACGTCTGCTGAAGCCCGAATGAAGAGAGCTGGATAAAGGAGCGAATGTTTGTTTTGGAGACCGTCGAAGCGTCTCCATGACCCAGAAAATCAGATGCGGTTTACGTCAAAACACTTCAGAACTGGCGCCGTGACCAGACTCCACATTTCTGCCCGTGATCTGTTTATCATCTTATTATAAATTATAGAGCGGAAAATTCAACCGTTGAACGAGTAGCTTGGTGTATTATATTTACGGCATACGACGTGTCACGAGCAAACGCCCGCACGTTCCTCTACACTCGATTTACTCACTGTTTTATACAGGTCTGACCTTCTCACGTTTCACTGACTGTCACATTACAATCGCTTTAGTGACTATTTCACTACTGATCGCTTTCACTTTATTTGCTCAGTAACTCTCCTCCTGCATGTGTACTGGACTGGAGCCTTGAGCGCTAAGACGTGAAAAATGTTTTCAACAGCTGTCTCGCTGTCGTGACATTATCTCATGTTTGACTTTATATCCTGAACTGGTATTTCATTATTTTGGGTTTGTGTCGTTTTGTTTAACATAACTTTGAGTTTGTATCTCACTGTTGACTTGCATTAATATTTTGACTTTGTATCTTAAAAATTTCAGTAGGTTTGCTAATTGACTAATTGATGGTATTGAGATTTTCACTTTATTTTGACTTATTATTTCATTTTTTAACTTAATATCGCATAATTTTAACTTAGAAACTGTTATCGTGATGTATCTAATGATTTTTATGTAATAATTCATAATCTTGTCATAATTTTAACTCATTATTCAGACTAGGTATCACATTATTTTGACTTAATACTTCAATTTAGACTAAGTATCTCATTGTAGTTATTTTGATTACATATCTCATTAATTTAAGTTAGTAATCTAGCTATTTTTGACCTAGTATCTAATTTGACATAATATTTTTGTTCTATTTTGATTTATTGTCTGGTTATTTTTACTTATTATTTTAGTACTTTGACTTTGAAGTACTTTGTACTTAAATATCTTGATATTTATTTTGACTGAGTTTCTGAATATTTTTTACACACTATCTCCTCGTTTTGGCCAAGAATTATTTTGGACTAAACATCTTATTATTTTCACTTATTACTGCTTTTCTTTGTATAAACTTAGCATTTATTACTTTGACGAAGTAAATTGTTATCTGAGTATCTTATGATATTGTTCTAGTATCTTTTTTATCTCGTACATCCAATATACAGGATATATTTACAGTATATAATAAAACCCAATGTGTCCTTGTGAGCTGATCTGAATTCGGCTGAGAACGAGTAATCTTTCCTGGAATGCGACTTCTCCCACATATTAGATTACATCCTGCCACCACAATATCAGGACGTCACTCTTTCTATATTGAATCTGCGAAAGGTCTGGACGTCTGGATGCCCGATGCTTCCAACCATCCTGATGATAATCCACACTGACATCTTTGAACTTTTATATAAAAAGCAGCCTGGTCTTGAGCGGATCATCGACGGCATACTGAATCTTTAATAGTTGAGGATGTTTTTAAAATGTATTTAAAGGATAGGAGGCTTTCCTATAACTGAAATGATTTATGAATTACTCCTAGAGAACGGCTTGTACAGTCTGTTGATGGTCTAAGGATTAAGATTATTCTGTGGTTATCTGTTATGGCGTTCGTCAGCTCATGACTCATTGTCCTGCTTGGGTCACATGCTGCTCTGAAGAGAAGTGCCCTGATTAGCCCATTAATCAGCTCACAATGTGCTTTTTATCTCTTTAGATAGTAAGGCCTTTCATTTGGACTTCTAACATCCATTTACTGTTTTATCTGCCGTATGTGGTTCCCCATCAATAACACACCTGAGTCTGTTCTGTCATGTGGTCCTCATATATCATCAATTTATAAAGCTGAACTCACTGTTTTAGTGGTTCCCACACACACACACACACACACACACACAATAAATCCAATAAGCCCAAATCCAAGCCTATAAAATCAGCACCCGTTGTATATTATATAGTCAGAGTCCTAACAAGGATGTGAAGAAAAAAATATGTTGTGACAAATAATTTAATTTTAATTTTAATATATGATACGTTATTTGTGCATTTAACTTTTACAAATGTAGAACATACAGTAGTGGTGAGTGATGAAAAAGCTCTTTTTTCTGGAATATGTTACAAATAAAACTTTGTGATTACTATTATTATTATTGTTGTTGTTGTTGTTGTTGCTGTTGTTGCTGCTGTTGTTTTTGTTGCTGTTGTTTTGTTTATTTTATATTTGTTTTTATTTAATTGTGTTTAATTTAGTTTATTTTCATTGAATCTGTTGAATTATTTTATTATTATTGTTGTTGTTGTTTCTGCTGTTTTATTTATTCTTTGTTTTTTGTTTTCTGTTTTTATTTAATTGTATTTAATGTTTATTATATTTTTATTATTAATATTATTTCTATGTTTTTATTTAATTGTATTTTAATCTATTTAATCATTATTATGATTTTTATTATTATTATTATTATTATTATGCCTTTTGCACAATCTGTTTTTGTTATTGTTTTTTACTAAAAAACCCTGTGAAAATAAAGTTACTTTAATTTAAATGTAATTTAGATTTAAAAGTCTAACAAGCAGCAGGTGACACTAATTAACTGCCATGTCAACAGGGTGAACAGGAAACACAGACCATGTAAGGAAGGTGGAAAAGCAACTGAAACAGACGTGTACGAAGACATGCGTACAAGGATTGCATGAAATACTGTATAACGGGTAAATATGGACAAAACCTAAAAACTGTAATCTCACAATTCTTATATATTAGCTTCTTTTTTCCCCTTTTTCTTCCTTTTTCTTTCTTTTTCTCTGATTAATGCACACCCTGAGGCGCGGCAGGTCATTTCTGACTCACTGAGCCTTGATAAATCAGACGTTTGTCATTTCAGTGAGTGGAGGAGTTAATGAGGGCGTTTCAGCAGAGTCTCACTGTCTGACACGCGGCTCCTGAAGAATACATCACCGAGAAACCACTGACTTGCTCTGAGGCCTTTGCATTAACTTCACCATCCCTCTGCTGAGATGCGACTCTGGAGACAGAGGAAGCCCTGGGGTATTGAGCAGGATGACATTATGCCTGGAATATTTACACGTCTTCATGAAATATTTTCTGTTGTATACAGTATGAGCTTATTTATATAGTGAAAGTAAAAAAAAAAAAAAAGAATAGAATCGAAGATCTTTACTGTCATTGCACAAGTGCAACAAACTTGATTTTGCAGCTTCCTTGCAAGATTCTATACAAAAAATTATAAATAAAGAATACAATAAAAAGAATATATAGCGAGGTGGTGCGGTGATGTAATGGTTAGCACTGTCGCCTTGCACCTCCAGGGTCCGGGTTTGATTCCCGTCTCGGGGTCTGTGTGCATGCAGTTTGCTTGTTGGAGTCTCCCCGCGCTTGGTGAGTTTCCTCCGCGTATTCCGGTTTCCTCTCACAGTCCAAAGACATGCTGATTAGGCTAATTGGCGTTCCCAAGTTGCGTCCAAGTGTGTGCGTTCTGGATTGGCACCCAGCCCAGGGTCTACCCCACCTCGTGCAGTCTCCTGGGATAGGCTCCAGGCACCCTGCGACCCTGTATACAGAATAAAGTGATATAGACTAAGAGTGAGTGAGTTTACACCAATCAGTCATAACATTATGACCATGTGCCTAAAAGTGAGTAAGTCCCCCCTTTGCCACCATAACAGTGATGCCCTGTGTATTCTGACACCTTTTTATCAAAATCAGCATTAACCTTTGAGGTATAGTGGCGCCTCTATTAGATTGGGCTACACAGGGCCAACCTTAACTCCCCATGTGCATCAGTGAGCCTTGGCCTCCCAGTTCACCCTCTTTGGATCACTTTTGGCACCGCAGACCAGGAACATCCCGCAAGACCTACAGTTTTGTGGTCGTCTAGGAATCACAATTCGGCCCTTGTTAAAGTTCCTCAAATACTTACAGTGTGCTTTCTTGTTCTTTCTGCTTCCAAAACATCAACTTCAGATCCAAAATGTTCACTTGCTGCCTAATACATCCCACCCACTTCCAGGTGCCATAATAACAAGATATTGTAACTGTAGCTACTGTGAGAAGGGCCAAACTGTAGTGGCTAGATAACTGGGTCAGAACAACTCGAAAACTGCAGGTCTTGTGGGATGTTACCAGGCTGCAGCGGTCAGGACATACCAAAAGTGATCCAAGGAAGGAAAACCAGGGTCATGGGTGGCCAAGGCTCACTGAAGAGTGAAGTCTGGCCCGTGTAGTCCGATTCAATAGAACAGCTAGTTTTAGATCAGATTGCTGAAAATGTTGTGATAGAAAGGAGTCAGAACACACAGTGCATTACTGTTATTTATGGGGGTCATAATGTTATGGCTGATCAGTGTATATGATCAGTGTATATGCTGTATTTGTCCAGTTGTGGAAAGCAAAGTGACATTATCAGCAGTATAAACACTATAAACTGTGTTTGGCAGTGATACTGTAACACAACACAGATCAGAGACAAAACCAGTACCGTACAGGAAAGTAAATTTGGAATCAATACTGTATATATAACACACTGTGGATAGATGTATGAAGTAAGGTGCAAACCTTAATGTGTAACATCAACAGGATAGAGTTTCTTGTCCAGGAGAGAGACTCAAAAGTGCAAGGTGCAAAAGTTGGATTGGTTTACACACGGCTGTCCTCACATAATGTGCTTTGTGGCAATGAAAAGCAAAACACTTTAATCTGCTAAACTGCATCTTTTCGGGTCGCTGCTTATGCTGCATTACTCACTTAAAGAAAACTGCTATCTGTCGTCTTCCACATAAATAATCTTACACCCATATCTCACCTACGCGGTACAACTTGCTGTGTTGGGTACCGCGAGTGATCGCCCGACATTCAGCGAGATTCCACGAGGACTGCCAAAAAATTCAACGTTTAATGTTTGCAAAGGGAATCACTATGTCAAAACTGCAAAAACTTGCTGTGAATCATGATGAATCGCACTTACGGCCACCGTGTGAAACCTCACTGACTGCACGTAGGTGAGATAGGGATGTTACAGAATATGGCTTTCACCATCGGCCTCCACGGTCCCAACTTAGTTAGACTACAGAAGTTACTAGATGGATGAATGGAAAACACTGTGTCATGCTGTTAGAGGAAAAATAATCAACAACAGAACATGAAGTATGACCAAAATGTTTCTAGGTTTAGGAGCACAATTTGTGTGTTTGACTCCTGCTTTGGCATGATTAGCGGTGCAGCCATTGAAAAAGAATTTCACACTTTAAAAATTGGCAAAAATATATGAGAATAAAACTGTTACATTAAATACTGTTTTAATTATAATTCAAAAACCTCTTAAACATTTACTACATTTAAAACATTTAACATTAAATCATCATCTTCTGTAATCACTAATTAGCTAGCTTGGACTATTCTACAGTAGCAGGCTAGGTTAACATGCTAGTCAGGGACTTAGCTAGTTTAGTGATCCTAGCCTTTTATTTTATCCTAGCTTTAGTTTATTTTAGATATTTTATGTGATGTGTGTAACTTTCAAAGTCACAAATCCAGGTATATTTCATAAACATGGCGGTTTCTTAAGCCCCGCCCACATTTTGTTTACAGATGCCAAATTAATGTTCAAGTCAAGTCAAGTCAAGTACTCTAGGCTCTTATTGTCATTCCAACCATCTACAGTTCAGTACACAGTGAAACGAAACAACGTTCCTCCAGGACCAGGTGAACATACTGTACATGCAACAACATAAATTAACAACACGACTCTACCGGATCCAGCTAGATAACTAAGAGACCTAATTAGCTGACTAGTTCAGATATGACAGATTTACATTTTTTTTTTAAGTTAACCTCAAAACTACTATACAAAAAATAGACAACAATAGACAACATACAACAAAGTGCACCTGTAAATGTGCAAACAAACAGCTACAGAGTGACAAACACAACAACGTAACACGTTTCAGTTCTTTTGTAGTAATGAGGTACAGTATGAGTTGAGGTAGTGGGAGGAGAAACAGTAAACATTTGCCATTCCTGAGTAGCAGCAATGATTTAAAAATACTTAGCATAAAAAGCAAAAACTAGCAAGAAAATAAATATTGTGCAATATAGTGCAAAAAGAGAGGATCAGGTGGGTCGGTATGAACAAATTGCGAGATGGTTGTAGATCAGAGTGTTTGTGCATGTGTGTGTTTATCAGTTCAATCCTGATGTTATTTTGATCGTCTGAGTGATTTGTGTGTGTGTGTGTGTGTGTGTGTGTTTTATCAGTCCAGTCCCTTTGTATTGAGAAGACGGATGGCTTGTGGGTAAAAACTGTTACATAGTCTGGATGTGAGGCCCGAATGCTTTGGTACCTTTTTCCAGATGGCAGGAGGGTGAAGAGTGACTGTGATGGGTGTGTTCGATCAGCCCAATGCTGGTGGCTTTGCAGATGCAGCGTGTGGTGTAGATGTCTTCAATAGCGGGGGGAGAGACCCCGATGATCTTCTCAACTGTCCTCACTATCCACTGTAGGGTCTTGCGGTCCGATATGACACAATTTCCAAACCAGATAGTGATGCAGCTCCTCAAGATGCTCTCGATTGTCCCTCTATACAAGGTGGTGAGGATTGGTGGTGGAAGCTGGGCCTTCCTCAGCCTTCTCAGGAAGTAAAGATCTTGTTGGGCTTTCTTGTGCAGAGAGCTGGTGTTGAGGGACCAGGTGAGGTTCTCCTCCAGATGGACACCCGGGAATTTTGTGCTCTTGACAATCTCCACAGAGGAGCCGTCGATGTTGAGCGGAGAGTGATCGCTCCGTGTCCTCCTAAAGTCAACAACCATCTCTTTTGTCTTATAGATGTTCAGAGACAGGTTGTTGTCCTTACACCAGTCCGTTAGCCTCTGCACTTCCTCTCTGTATGCTGACTCGTCGTTCTTGCTAATGAGACCCACCACGGTCGTGTCATCAGCAAACCTGATGATATTATTGGAGCTGTGTGTCGCTACACAATCATGAGTCAGCAGTGTGAACAGCAGGGGACTGAGCACACAGCCCTGGGGGGCCCCAGTGCTCATTGTGGTGGTGCTGGAGGTGAAGTTCCCGATCCACACTGACTGGGGCCTTTCGGTCAGAAAGTCCAGGATTCAGTTACAGAGGGAGGTGTTCAGGCCCAACAGGCTCAGCTTCCCAATCAGGTGCTGGGGGATGATTGTATGGAATGCTGAACTGAAATCTATGTACAGCATTCTGATGTAAGTGTCCTTCTTATCAAGGTGTGTCAGTGCCAGGTGGAGTGTGGTGGAGATGGTGTTGTTCGTCGAACGGTTTGAACGATATATGCAAACTGCAGAGGGTGCAGTGAGGGGGGCAGCTGGGTCTCATGATGAGCCGCTTGAAGCACTTCATGATTATGGGTGTGAGTGCAACAGGGCAGTAGTCATTGAGACAGGACACAGAAGACATCTTCGGCACGGGGGCGATGGTGGTAGACTTAAGGCATGTGGGAACGACGGCGCTGCTCAGAGAGTTGTTGAAGATGTCGGTGAGAACATCTGCCAGCTGTTCTGCACATTCTCTGAGCACTCTGCCTGGGATGTTGTCTGGTCCAGCAGCTCTGACTCTGCATAGAGTCCTCACATCAGCTATGGTGAGACACAGCACCTGGTCGTCGGGGGAGGAGTGGTCTTCCTCGCAGTCACATCATTCTGCATGTTGAACCGTGTGTAGAAGCTGTTCAGCTCATCTGGAAGGGAGCCATCACTGTCATAGGCAGGTGATGGCTTGTATGCCCTGCCACATGCGCCGTGTGTCACCGCTGTCCTTGAAGTTGTGGTGGATTCTCTGGGTGTGTGCATGCTTTGCATCTCTGATGGCCCGGAACAGTTTGGCCCTTGCTGTTTTAAGGGCCACCTTGTCCCGCGCTCTGAAGGCAGAGTCTCGGGTCCTCAGAAGTGCACGCACCTCCGCAGTAATCCACGGTTTCTGGTTGGATCATGAGATGATGCTCTTGGAGACAGTAATGTCATCAGTGCACTTGTTGATGTAGTGTACTCCTCCAAGTCGGTGAAGTCGCCGTAAGTCGCGGCCTCCCTAAACATGTTCCAGTCAGGGTTTTCAAAACAGTTCTGAAGAGCAGAGATGGCTCCTGCTGGCCAGGTTATCACCTGCTTCAGAACCGGTTTTGAACGCCTGACGAGTGGTCTGTATGCTGGAATTAGCATAACAGAGATGTGGTCCGATTAGCCGAGGTGGGGGCGGGGCTCTGCCCGATATGCGCCGGGGATGTTTGTGTAAACAAGTTCCAGTGTGTTTTCCTCTCTTGTTGCAAAATCCACATACTGATGGAATTTAGGAAGCACTGACTTGAGATTTGCATGGTTGAAATCTCCAGCGACAATAACAGTCCATCGGGATGTGTGTTCTGCAGATTAATGATCCTTGCATATAGTTCACAGAACGCCTCCTTAGCATTAGCGCTAGGTGGAATGTATCTGTATTCTTTAGTCTGATTGATAAATTCCTGAATTATTTGAATGCTAATCAACATTTAAGCTATTCAAACTATTCTACTACTATTTAAAATCACATCTATGGTTGTAATATTTGTCAACACTTTAAACGTTTAATTATTGCATGCTAATGTCTTACACAAAGCTACGAGTCTTTGCACTGTTCTGCTTCTGTTCCTCAACTGTCAAACTGCATGTTATTTTTCCTGTTCTTGTTCTTCCTCTCTGCAGCAGCAGCGCGCTCGTCTGTTTCAGGGCCACTGCGGAAAACAAGGACACGGGGCAGGACAGATGGTCTCCCACCTACTGCCTCAGCATTCTGAATAAAAATGGGGGCATGTTGCAGCACCTCCTGTTCCTGTGTCTCTGCTCCACTTACACCAAGTCTTTATTTACTAAAATTAAACTTCACTCAAAAAATGTTAGAATTTTGTTATTACTGCTGTTGAAAGGAGCTAAGAGCATCTTTTGCTCCATGACTGATTTAAAAAGCTGTAATAATTTGAAATAAATAATGAAGTCTTCTACATTAAGTAAAGAATAAAACACTACAGTATGTGGTGCCTTCAGGATCCGAGTTTGATTCCCGTTTCCGCTCTGTGTGCGTGGAGTCTGCATGTTCTCCTCCTGCTTAATGGGTTTCCTCCAGGTGCTCCAGTTTCCTCCCCCAGTCCAAAGACATGCAGATTAGCTTGATTGGCGTTCCCAAATTGCCTGTAGTGTGTGAATGAGGGTGTGAATGTTGACTGAACGTCCTACCACAGTCATAAAATGGGAATTAATACATTGGTAATTATCACTGACCCCCACTGTCCCTAGTTGGACTACCGAGATTCCAATGGATGGATTGAAAACCCTGGCTGTGTCATGATGGTAGAGGAAAAATAATCAACAACAGGACAGTGTAATAGGTGTAAAGAATTTATTTTTAAAAAAGCACAAAAACAGCAACCTGTCAATGATTATTATTTATATTTTATTAACTAAATAATGATACGGGCAGCACGGTGGCTTAGTATTTAGCACTGTGGCCTTGCACCTCCAGGGTCCGGGTTCGATTCCCGCCTCTGGTCTGTGTGCGTGGAGTTTGCATGTTCTCTCTGCTTTCTGTGACCCTGTATAGAGGATAAAGCACTATAAAGAATGAATGAATAAATAATATGTCGTATTTTTTTACCCATTGTAGGTTATAGAAACTTCTAGTTCTTTTCTTTTTTCTTTTTTCTCTTTTTTCATCGCTTATGTTATATCAACTATAAACAATCAATCCATGACTAGCGCTTTGTTTTCTCTCTCTCTCTTGAGACAAAAAAACAAGCTTTGTCGTGATGTCCATCGTCCTGGAGATGATCGTCTTTTCTATCTCTGAATGTTACAAAGCACTGACACTGGAGACTCCTTCCATAAACGCCACATAAATGTCTATTTTCCATATCAACAATTAGCCACATTTTTTAATCTGTCTATTATTACTTGAGCATTCACTGTATGAACGCGCTTTATGTTGCTATAGAAACGGTAGCGTATCAGAACAAGCGCATTAACAGATGCATTTATAGAAAAGTAAAAATAAACACGATTCAGACTTGTGCATTACATTACGGATATTGTACACAGAAAGCTGATATTTTCTGCATCACTCCAGTGAGAAAAGCTTTGTGCCAGGTGTCATTTCCTCCACGCTGAACTGATGGCTGCATTATTTATTTAAAAGCAGCTTCGAGCAGGTAAGGCTTTCCTCCAGAGTATAAACAGCTCGAGTGGAATGCACGTCAAATATTTCATAAACATAAGGTTTTATTAACACTGAAACCTGTCGTGGTTCAGTAACGCGATCAGGAATGCGAATGCACTAGATATAGTTTATTCAGAGATGTGAGAACAAACATCCCACATAGCTGTAATGCAGATTTACAAAAACATTCCTTGTATTTATTTTCCACAAGCTCAAAAAGACTGACAGTGGTTTTTTTTTTGTTTCCTCGCTCCATTCTCTGGATGAGAATTTACTTTCCTTTTAGGGAAGGGGGAAAAAAAATCAACATCAGAAAGGCAAGGCAAGAACAAGACAAAGGCCAAAAGACTCTGAGGTTTTTTTTTATTTTTTTTTAGACACTTTGAACGTACCGTTGTTCATAAGAATGACTCGGTGAGTCACGCCGTCACTTTTCTACTCTGCCGTCGTCGTGTCTCAGCGCTTGTTTTGAGATGAAAAGGAAATTAGTGTGCAAGTAAATACAATGCGCTCTGACGTGTTGATCGGCTGAAATTCCTGCGCTCGGTGCTCACGCCTGAGTCATGCTATTCAGCTTGTATTTATCCTCAAACTTTTAATAATAGACATTGTCAGAAAGCAGCTTCGCACAAATCCAGATGTGGATTGCGATCTCCGATGAACAAGCCAAAAACAATATGGAGCTCAGAATCTGAAATTAAGTCTGACGTGTATTTTATGAAGCTACTTTTGATTTTTTTGGCAGTGTTTTTTTGTTTTGTTTCATTTGTTTTTACCCTAAATAGAAATCTCAAATGTACAACTCTTATGTAGATTAGACCTCAAGTCAAGTGTCTGGGATTCCCAGGAAACGGTAAAGGATGCAACAACAACATCAACAATAAAATGTGCATTTTATTAAAATACTACAGAGATGTTAAACATGTAACACCAGTAGTATATTATTTAATCACTGGTATCGCTAGCTAGATAGCGGTTTGCTAGTAAATTAATAAGCTATGTTAGCTTGCAGACAATTTTTAGCTAGGCAAAGTTAGCTGCTTTTAGAGAATTTTGTTTCGATTTCAATAATGAATCAATAATAATCTCATCTTTATATACAACTCTATATACAGTACAGGCCAAAAGTTTGGACACCCCTTCACTCATTCAATGTGTTTTCTTTATTTTCATGACCATTTACATGGTAGATTC